>MU826879.1:100472-116279 GCA_029204205.1 Desmophyllum pertusum | reverse complement strand
GTTGTATTTTTGTTGTCCATAGTATTTGACACAATGCCCCCAATTACAGCTACAAAGTTTTTCTTTCCTGATTTAGCCCCCCCGGGACTGTAAAACCTAAATTTCATTGAAATTTTAAGAGAATTTCAAAGAAGGGATAGAAGAAAGCAAAATAATTTTTGGAACACCAACAGACAGTTGATACGCCACGCCGGGTGCTCTTGCGTGGTTATCAAACCTCGTCCAGTCAATTGTCCAATCTACTAATTGCCCTTTTAACTTCAAATGTCTAATTTTAAAACTACATCAAATGTATTCAATATTTCTCATTTTCCTAAATTTTTATCAACTTCCTTTGAGCACAAAAAACTAAATATCTCTCCCCACCCACATATACCCAAAAATCACCAAAAAATTTAACAAAACACTCCATAACATAGATTCATGCGCGATGATGCATATTTTGAGTTTTTTGGGATTGCTTGAAACGTGAACGAGATATTTCCACTTTTTAAACCCATGTATGTTACAAGTTCGCGGCAAAAATGGCATTTACCGGTTAAGCCGCCCCCTTTGTGAAGCATGATCGTTCCTCTCAGAGTTCCGTTTCCCTGTAATAACCCCCACCCACCCCACCCCCCCCCCCCCCACTACTTCTGTCAGGCCCTGATGTAAATTGACTCTTCAGCCAATATTTTTTCTTGCGTTTCAGTCACTTTGTATTGAAACCGCTTGCGGTCTTTAATTTTCCAGAACTCATCGTCGAAGTTTTTTAGGTTTTGTATACAATGAACGTTTCCTTTGTAACACGGTGTCCATAACCCATAAAACCCATTTCTTTTTTTTTTTTTGAGTTAGTGGTGTAATTAGTAAACGCCTTTACAAACCAATTCATGAATTGTGAATTTTCTTGAAAATTTATGATTTGAAATAACAAGTCCCCCCTCCCTCTTTCCTCCTAATAAGCCCCTCCCCCCCTTCTTGAGGCCCGTTTCCCCGAACATCTAAATAAGACCCCACCCCCCCCCCCCACCCCCTCCTCCCCATTTTTTCCCCTTTTCCCCTTCCCCACCCCCCCCCCCCCCCACTACCCTCCCCCTCCCCCCCCCCCGCCCCCCCCCCTCCCCCCACCCCCCCCCCCCCCCCCCCCTCCCCCCCCCCCACCCCACCTCCCCCCCCCTCCCCCCCCCCCCCCCCCCCCCCCCCCCCCCCCCCCCCCCCCCCCCATTTACCCTTTCACCCCCCCCCCCCCCCCCCCCCCCCCCCCCCCCCCCCCCCCCCCCCCACCCCCCCCCCCACAGACCCCCCCCTCTCTCCCGGGCCCACCCCCCCCTTCTTGGAGGCCCGAAATTAATAAGCCCCCCCTCCCACCCCCCCCCCCCCGCTCCAGGCAGGCCTTAATAGAGCTTTTACAGTTAACTCGCCCGATTAACCTTTTATTCATTATGCCCTGATAATTATCAGCGGGTGTAATGGGTTTTTGAGTTCTATTGGGTCTAGCTACAACTAGCTCCAACGTTTGCCCTCTGTGTTTTATTTATTTATTTTATTTTTATTTTTTATTTTCCCATCATAATATCAATTGCATTTGGTGCTTTACAGCCTGGACAGGAGATCCTTACCAAGCCGGTTCTGAGGCCAGGAGTTAGGTAATCTCGAATATATCTTGAGTCCATCAAGGCGGTTTGAGCCAGCACATTCCGAAAGCCCGAGGGCGAAGGGGAGAAAAAGTTAAGAAAAGTACACAAAAAAAAAATGCGTGATGACCCCCCCCCAACTCCCCATTTGACATGACTAATGATACACCTAACTATTTCAATTTTAGGCTTCATTTAGTAGGAGTGCGGCCTCTTATTAGAGTTCAGGGGCGGGCTTAATAGAGACGGGGGGGGCTTATTTTCCCTCAAAAATCCATACCATATTTTCGGAGAAAATTCACATTAATTTTTCACAACTTTTGCTATTAGCCTAACTATTACAGCACTTAACTAAAGACAACAATGAAATGTGCGTTAATTCAACAGGATGAATAATATTTCAGACTGAAGTTTAAGGATCTGCGTGTTATTTACAATGAAAAGGGGTTCACGCCGAAGGAAAAATAACGATTTGATTTTTTGCATTTTGAAAAGAAACCACCCAAAACCTGATGGTAAGTTAATTTACAAACATGCTCAAGGAAGTGAATTATTGTTTGGTTTGACGACGATATTCACGCTGAAACGCGTACGCTCAGAACTGGACGTGCAGAAGGTCCACAAACCCGGCTCATAGTCACAGGCTCAAAAAAATGCTTTGAAACAGCCGAAAACATTTCACCTATATTTGCAGATAATCTAAGTTGTATCGCCTGTATCGGCTCTCTGTGTGTAGCCTTTCTCGTGCCGTTGTACTACGGGAAACACTGAAAACTCAAGAGTAGGTCAATGTTAGAATGTGATGTACTGTTCATCATTTATCGTCATTATGTTCGAATTGCATCTCAAAAGCAAGCAAATTCCCAGCCAAAAGTGAGATAAGTAGTCTTTTGTTCATGTATTTCAAAACATTTTATTTTCTTTATCAGACGTTTTATGCTGTAACTTCGTGTACAAATAAACGGTATTACATTACATCACTCTACCTGCACCACCTCCTGATTGTACTCCCCCCTTCCCCGGTTATAGGCACCCACGGTTTCCTTCAGTTCCAGTTCACTCTTTGATCGTTTGAGTATATAGCATGATGAAACTCCAGTATGATTGTCTCTAGTTTTTATATTTTTCGATATGTGGCATTAATTCGAGCCGAGCACTGAATTACTTGCTGGAATAGAAATTAGGCGTGGACACGTTCATCACATGTGAACACCACGTGAAAACGTCTGAGTCCTGTCTCGCGAAGTTTCGTCACTTTTCCTTTCACCACTGGAAACCTACTTGTTGCAAATTGATTTTTTTGTAAATTGTTTGTGAAATTGGAACTTTCTCACGGAAAAAAATTAAATCATTAAAGTAAGTCTTGCATGGGTTTGCTATGGATAACACTAGAGTCTTTGCTCACTGCCGGTTTTGTATGCATTAATTTGCATACACTATAATAAAATCTCAAAGCAGAGCTGTATTTAGGCAGTGAACGCATTGCATGTACACACCACATGAGCACTTCTTTGCCGGATTACATAACCAGTTATTACCGCAAGCACAGTCTCGCCCGGGCAGTCTCGGCGCTAGGAAAACCCTCATGTTGTTAATTGAATTTTGAAACATGCTTGAGCCTTTGTTATGTGCAACATTACGATATATCAAGGACTATATAAAAGCATGAAGGAAACCGGTGCCTTCAAGTAACCGTTAGGGAGGGGCGTGGTGCGGGGGGGGGGGGCGGGGGGGGGGGGGGTGGTACAACGGGATCAGAACGGCTGCCGAACTTGTAAATGATCTGCAAATAGGTGAAGAAGGAATTTTCTGTTTTCAGGCGAGTGTTATGAGTGTAACCATGGGCCAAGGGTACTGGATTGATTGGGGTAGGGTATATGGCATATGAAACCCGGGATGAAACCTCAATTGCTGCACGTCTTCTTGATCTTAGCCATGTTAGCGTGTTTCAGCGTAAAAAACAAATACAACAAAAAACATCGCAATTCACTTCCTACAGCACTTTTGTAAACTTGTAACATCAGTTTGTTTGCTTTTCAAAATAAACTGACCACAGCATTCATTATTTTTACATTTAATATTTTCCATTAAAAAAACTCCTCATTGGAAAATAAAATCATAGGATCTTTGATTCAAAAAGCAATTTTTCTGATCATGTTTTGAAACATGATTACTACATCAGGGCATATCTATGATCGGGGATATGATTTTTTCACTCGTTCTAAAATTCTCGCTCCACAGGCAACCTCGTTGCAAAATACCGTAATCGCTTGGAGACGAAATAGAATATGTCAAAATTGCGTCATTTTCTCGTGATAGTTCTTGTGACTGATAAATGCTTGATTGTGATTGGCTAATTTTTCTCTTGATTTACATTGTTTAGCAAACACAGCTGAAACTGCTGTACTGTACAAATCAACACACCATACTAAAACTACATCTATTTCACTTCCACCACGTTCATCACGAGATCTCATTTTCCTCATTCGATGCTTCGTCTGCACTCGTGCTAATTCAGTACTCCAAGGATAAACAGCAGGATTCGTGAAGCAAGATGGACCACTATGGCATCAAAGGAATTGCCATCGCCATTTTGTTTTTACTTACGCTGTTTGCCGGCCTCCTTCCACTGAAGATTCGAGGAGGACAGGCAAGCACAAGGCAACGATTCCTCAGCTACTGCAACTGCTTCGCTGGGGGAGTTTTCTTTGCGACATGTTTGCTAGACTTGCTGCCGATGATCAGAGAAAAATATCAACAAGCTTTTAATCTGGCCGGCATCCATACGGTTTTCCCCGTAGCAGAGTTCACAACGTGTATGGGTTTTTTTCTCGTCTTGACTATAGAACAGATCGTGCACAAGTTCCACGATACCTCATTTCTGCACGGATCACATGGTAGCCACGGCCACAATGAGCCACTTTTGGGTGAAATACAACGTTCGGAAGACACTTTTTATTCGGATTCGAGCAGCAGCTCTTTTCGTACTCAAAAGAAGAAACTTGCCAAGCCAGGCGAATCGAGTCTCAGGACATACATCTTGATCGTAGCCTTGTCGATGCACTCAGTATTTGAAGGACTAGCTCTGGGTTTGATCACAGACGTGGATCGCCTAGCGCAGATTGCAGGAGCCATAGTAATCCACAAGTCAATAATCGCATTTTCACTCAGCGTCAACTTGGTACAACATGAAATGGAAACAAAAACTGTTGTTAAATCAGCTCTTCTCTTTTCGATCATGGGCCCGATCGGTATAGCGATCGGTATGGCGGTGCTACGCAACTCAACTGAACTCTCAAGCAGTTTTGCCTCTGGCATTTTGCAAGGGATTGCAAACGGGACATTTTTGTTTGTGACTTTCTTTGAAATCTTTCAGCGGGAGCTTGCAGAACGTGGCAATCGCCTTCTCAAGGTACTAGCTATGATCACAGGTTACTCAGTTGTGACTGTACTCTTGTACTACGCTAACGTTTTAGAACACAATAGTCCTAACGTTCACCCGCATTCAGGAAGCCTGAATTCCACTGTGTTTCCGACCACGATCGAATCCAGAGGATCGAATCTGTAGGCTTTGTGTAGCGCAATATCAATATTAAGCTTTGTTTTTGTACATGTAACAGATACCATAAAAGCTCTGGTATAAATCCCACTTTTTCAAATCAAATGCATATGTGGCTAGGGAAGACCAGGGCTAATTTGGCAATCAACAGCAAACAAGACAATAGCTGAAAATTAGTCGTCGGCAGAGAATAAATAATTTCTCGTTTTTCTTTGCTAATTATTCTAAACCCCACAGTTTTATGAAAATTTGTCAGTGTTTACTTGTTTCCTGAAATATTTCGGTGTGCAAGAAATAGCAAAAGAGCATAGAATAGTATCATAACTAATGTTTGTCTTAACGTTAATCCCGCGAAATTCAAACTGTCTCATGAAAGTTATTGTGAATTAAAACTTTTAGAACAGATAATACAAAATTTTGTACTTCAAATATGAAAGGTTTTATGTTACAGTGGATACAAAAATTGTAAAGGAATACAAGAATTTTGCAAAGCTCTAGCATCCATGTAAACAACTAAAGTTCAAATTAGATGGTGTCGAAGGTAAGAGAAGCAAAGTCCCCCCCGGCCCGATCAATCTGGGGTTATGTTTTCATGTGGGTATTCTTTTCATCTTTGGTACTTTGGGAATTCATTCATGATAAAATTTACAAGTTTATATTTCAAAAGCGAGGCTTGGTGGTGAAATTAGCTAGTCTGACGTGAACATGCATAAGGACTATCAGGCTTGCCTAAATTATTATATTTCTATGAATTAGTTGTGAAACAATAGTTAGGAAAAAATTAAAAGGAACCGAAATGGTGATTAAGATGTTCACCTAAAAAATGTTATTTAATGATAGGCATCATGTACATGGTAGGCTCTACCTGTACATGGGTATTTTTAACAAATTTAAAGTTGTCGGTGGACTAGCATCCCATCCACGGGGAGCAGCAATACTCTTATTCGCTTCATGCTACAGAAACCAGCAGTGCTGGCAAGAATGTGCCTTTTGGCTTCTCCATATCCATTAACAACATTAGCCTGCGTGCAGACGTCTCTAATTTCATTGTTTCACACTGAAATCTGATGAGACGTCTACACGCAGGCTACATATTCATAGGATTGGAACAAACTTATAAATGTAAAAAGTGTTGATAAGACGATCCAGGTGACTTGAGTGACAATTTGCAAATGAACACTGCCAATTCAAGCAATGTATTGTTGTCTGATGTGATGTGAAAGTGATGAAATTGACGATTCATCATCATTCTTGTTTATTAATTTTGATACCTTATATTATATTTTTTGCAAATCTGAAAGAATTGTTTTAACATGGATCATGTTTACTATGTCTGTACCATAATATGTTGCTTTCTCAGTCCATATTTCCATGGAAGTACCATTTGAGTTTACAGTTTCAACTTGATAGAAGGCTCTGTAACATTCCAACAAGCTTTCAACTTAGTACATAAAAGGCTTAATGAATCAGCTGTATCAAAATGGAGTGATTTGTGTGTAATAATATTATTGTACTTAGTTTGATTTGAATTTTGCATGGATATAATGCTGTAGAACAATACTGCAGGAATTTTATCTTGTTAAATTTTTGTTGACAAAAAGTTCGTTTAGCATTATTATTTTCATCAGAATTATTGCCAAGTTTTAAATTTATGGCTTAAAAATTAATATTAATTATTTTGTGATATATTATTATAAGAAGTGGAGATAATAAAGAGATTTGCTTGGCACTCTGACCAACTAGTCTGTTAATGTCCTCTGGTATGTGAATTAACAGTGAAGATGACACTACCGTTGCCACTGACAAAGTTTTTGATTAATTTAATTTTGACATCTTTTTCACAACTTTGATGGGTTGCGTTTTGTGGCGCCACATTTGAACTAGACTAGAAACTAAAACCATTTAAATTTCACCACTCCACCTCCAACACTCCTTGGATTTTGATTACCGAAAGTTGTCAAAAATTAATCAAAAACTTTGTTGAGTGGCAACGGTAGCGTTATCTTCACTGTAATTGGAGTTTGGTCAGAACCTCTCAGACATGTTTTAATTTGGAGAGACCAAGCCTCCATCAACATTGTGTTATTGCATGAGATTACAAACCTTTTGTTTAGTATTTTGCTAAATGATAAAATTATTATTTGTATGACCCAAAGGTGAGTTATACAAATCTTTGTTTGGCAGACTGGCTGGCCAAACAAACAATGGACTGCACGCAGACTGCATACGATTGTGAAATTCACCTATTGTTCTTTGCCATGGTCTCATTTGAGACGTTATTTCAAATCACATGCAAACACTGATAACAAAACACAGCAGGATTCTGTACATTTAACCTTTTGTGTAATTTCCTTAGTTCATAACAGCTGAACCCAATGAAACAGGGGAAAAACAGTAAAAAAAGAAAATGTTTACAATCTAAAATTAAAGGCCAATAATTATTACAACAAAAAGCAATATTAATATTTAAAACCTGTGATCAGGAAAATTTTTCCACGCTCTCATTTACTCTTCATCTTTATGTGGTCATGCAAAAAATATTTACTAGTTCCTTTCCTTATTTTGCTGTTTAGACTACGAGCACTCCCTCATTTTTCTGAGGGATAGTCAAGCGCTTGCTCGTGTGCTCTCCCACTCAACTATCCCTGAGAAAAATGAGGGACTGCTCGTAGTCTATTTAATTTGCTGTTTTATATTCTGAGTAAAATCACAGTAGTCAGAGATTGGGGGAGGTGTAAGCAACCATTTATTTCTGACTTTATTGACAATCACTACAAGTTAGAATAATGGAATTATCAGAGTTTTGATAGCATATCTAATATGATTCATTTATTTACATGACTAATGATTATTATTTAGTAGCAGTTATATAGCGATGGTCTACTTAGGCTCGATTTCCGCCGCTCTCTTGAGTCCGGTCTTCGTTCCTCCCTCTAAATCTAAATTGTTAATCTACAAAGGGGCTAGCCCATCACTGCAGATGTGCGGTGCTAGTGCGAGTGCAATATACATGTTAAATTAATCGTGTAATACAAATGCTGAATAAAATAGGGTAAGATGATCATATAACTTAAGCGTGCTCTGGTGCAAGTGCTCAAAAGAAGAGCATGGGCTCATTTTCCCGAACAGCGGCTGGTAATCGAGCCTATGGTCTACTGCAAATCTGAATTACATTGCCTGTGCCTTCAGGGGGGGGGGGGGGGGGGGGGTTGTACCACTGAGGCCTTCAAACCCCGATCATGTAAGATGAAACTTGCTTACCGGTAATGCAAAGGATGACCTTGTTTTTAAGAGGACTGTCCAGAATGTTGTACTTCTATGGCTCTGATTGGTTCTTAAACGTTTCATATGCCATTGCATTTTCATTGGTCCAGGAACTTTCTAATATGGTGCAGATGAAGTGCACAATATAATTTGAAGGGTCAAGTTGACAACTATGCTAAGTGAGCAAACGCGCTTTGCTCACTTTGCATAGTTTTCATTTAGTGCCAGCAAAAGGGATTGAATGTTTGAACTGCTCATTTTTTTCTCGAGTAACCTCTTGTTTTATTATTATCCACCTGATCTAAGAACCTCATACAGACAGTTACTTTATCCAGGACTCTCCATCTAGGGATCAGTCTCCATTTGAGATTCTGAATCTGCTTGGTTTTCAGTGGAATCTGCCAGGTTCTGGGAGGAATCCTCCTTGTTATTAGAGGCATCTGCCTGGTTTTGAGTGGAATCTTCCTGGTTCTGGGAGGAATCCTCCTTGTTCTTAGAGGCATCTGCCTGGTTTTGAGTGGAATCTTCCTGGTTCTGGGAGGAATCGTCCTTGTTCTTAGAGGCATCTGCCTGGTTTTGAATGGAATCTTCCTGGTTCTGGAGGAATCCTCCTTGTTCTTAGAGGCATCTGCCTGGTTTTGAGTGGAATCTTCCTGGTTCTGGGAGGAATCCTCCTTGTTCTTAGAGGCATCTGCCTGGTTTTGAGTGGAATCTGCCGGGTTCTGGGAGGAATCCTCCTTGTTCTTAGAGGCATCTGCCTGGTTTTGAATGGAATCTTCTTGGTTCTGGGAGGAATCCTCCTTGTTCTTAGAGGCATCTGCCTGGTTTTGAGTGGAGTCTTCCTGGTTCTGGGAGGAATCCTCCTTGTTCTTAGAGGCATCTGCCTGGTTTTGAGTGGAATCTGCCGGGTTCTGGGAGGAATCCTCCTTGTTCTTAGAGGCATCTGCCTGGTTTTCAGAGATGTCCTGCTGATTTTTGGATGCATCAGTTCGATAGTCAGAAGTGTCCATCTGATTGTCAGAAGTATCTGTCTGATTATCAGATGTGTCTGCCTGGTTTGCGGCTTCAAGTTTCATGTCAAAGAACTTGAAGATTGAATCAAAAGCAACATGTGAAGTGAGCTCGTGTTTTGTTGTACCTAAAAAGAAGACATTAAAATGTATTCATGGTAGAGTCAGCCAGAGGAGAGATTATCTGACAAGAGAGATTGTCTGCTAAACTGACAAGTTGTTACACGTAATTATTATAATTATAATAATTGATGATGTAGTTTATATGCAGAAAAGGAATAAAGTGTTGTTGTACAAATAAAATTAATTTAATACTTTCTGTCAGGATAAGACAGAGGTAGGTGCTACCGACACTTCACACGACTAACAGTGCCTCTCTTCACACAGAAGCAAAAGGTGTTAATAACCTAGTTGCTTTTCACTACAGAAACTGGAGTTAAGTGGCTGCACAGAGGAGCCATCTGTCTCCTTCGATCACTATAGGATTGGAACAGACTTTACGTATAAGCCAGTATTGAGTTTGTTTTCTTACCAGCCGACACCATTTCACAATCAGCTCCTCCAAACCACGACTTCATAGGAGTATCAAAAGGAAGGTCTGATGACACCCAGTTACATGAATGCTACAAACAGCAAAAGACATGCAACTAGTTATTAAAAATAATGTTGTCCATGTTCACTTAGTGTTTGTATAATTATTCACAAGGCTAAAAATGTTTGTTTACAACGTAGAATACTTTAAAAGAAAGTAAAAACTGAACGTTTTCGACTTAATTTAAGTCATCATCAGGGTAAAAGACCATCCGCGTGCATGCATTATTTATACTCTAGGTAATTCCTGATGGGAACAGTTTTGTGATGTAGCAGTGAACCTGAATACGTTTGTTCAAAGTAGGGTTTCATTGTTGGATCATTAAGCCTTTGACGATCCTACTCTTGTAAAAAGACAGGGCTGTCATGTACAAAGGATTCGCCAGTTGAAAGAATGCAATGGATTCTTGCGTAGATGACGGGCAGGTTCTGAGTTATTAGTTAGTTCAAAGGGTTTGTGTGCTCAACAATGCTCACCTACAAATTCCTCATGGTCTCGCCGATGTAATCAATGCCATTAGAACATTCCCCTTTGTATATGACATGCGATAGTTGTTAAATATTGCCACTAAGGTGGTCTAAGAGTCAAAGAAATTATTCATGCTGCATATGTTGTGAGCGTTTCTACCTTTTTCATCCAACGTACAAGTTTCTTGTCAGCCCTCTGGTGTGAAAGACTGTGCACAGAGTCAGTAAATGCTATAGCTTTTATTCTTTCCATGATTCCTTTGCAATGTTGTAGCTGAAATAAAGCAAGGTGCATATCATATCATGCAAACTTCTTTAGGGAGTGACTATTCTCACTAGGGAGCTTGGCACAAATGCCCCTTACTCGCTAGAATTTATAAAGGCTAAATGCAAGCTTCATTTGTACCTAAGCTAACATTGACTAACTGGAGTGCTATTTAAGCTACCCGGAGTAATATATTAACTATACTATTTGGTATAACTAGTCTGCAACATCAAAATAATGTCTTCCTATAGTCTCACTTTATAAACTTCATCGCTTCGGGGAGGAGGGAGGGGCGCCAAGTGGGTCTGGTGGCTGTATGAACGAATAGAGGAATAAACAGGATAAAAACACCCTTTTATACAAAAACAGTAACTAATTTGCATAATGAGTTTCACCCTCCCATTGGCTTACGATGCACAGGAATAGGGATTTGTAGCCACAAAATTCAGGTCTGGCAGCTGGTGTTGGTGGTCTAGTGTGCATGATTCTCCCTAAGTAATGCATCATCCCAGATTCAGGTCTTTTTGGGGTTAGATTTTCTAACTTAAAGTGTGATTTCTACCTTGTGTGTGAGGGGGGGGGGGGGGGGAGATGGGACAGGGGGGTCTGAACTTCCTGTACCTTGTACTCCCAGTTTGCAAAATATTATACAAATGTTACAAAAATGTTTTCTTATTTCTCCCGTTCCTGCCATGTTGGGTATACTGCTTCCCGCCCTCTCTTCTCTTGCTTCTCATAGATTTTCCACCCCCAGTCCCTCCCTACTACTTCATGTATGACAAATTCACCACATGGACTGCATGCAGAATAGTCACTCCCATGGGCACTGGTTGTTATCTACGATTGTTATATTACCCCTTCCACAATGACAATTCCTCCATAACTGTGAGCCACAACAACTATTGTTTGAGCTGCAGCTTTGGAAATGAAGTTGTCCCACACATAGACAAAGTGCTTCTCGGGGGATTCACTACCCTTCAAAGGAAAAAGAAAAGAGAAATGATATGCCAACACTAATGAAATATATACACCTTATTTGATCGATGGTTTAACATATATTAAATACACATGGCTATTTTGCGAGTTGCGTCTAGTATTTTTCCTAGCCCCTATGGGGTAAGGAAAAATGTGAGCAATGAGCAAAATGTCAGCGCATATTATATGTTGAATAAGGGATTTATTATTCCACTGCAAAATTTCCCTGCTATTTTGGCACCCTCTGTATTCACTCTGTCTAAACCGGTCAAACCAGGACATTATGTACTTAACAAATAAAGAAGCCAAAACCATGTATTATACTGTCATAAAACACGACGGAAATTTGAGAACACAAGAGAAATTTAGAAAACACGAGCCGCAGGTGAGTGTTTCTATATTTCTCAAGTGTTCTCAAATTCCCGGAGTGTTTTATGACAGTATAATACATGGTTTTGGCTTCTTTATGTGCTTTGAGATTTGCGCGCGCGCGAAACGATAAAACACGCTTTTCTATGTTATATACTCTGATAAAACACGGTTTTTAACCAATCAGAGCGCGCGTAGTTTTCAGTCTATATTTTAAAGTGTAATATGCTCTCATATTTTGCTCATTCTCTCGACCTCGTATGGTGAAATGACATAATACTATTAATAGTGGAATAATAACATCATTTAGTGTAGAAAACATATAAAGTACACATGGATACAGATTTAATTGTCACAAAATGAATGCTGAGCTTATAATATTTTTATATTATAATTTATTAATAATTATTTAATGAGTGGATTCGAAATTAATTTAAGTGAATCTGATTCAAGTCAATTTAAAAGGGAATCATTACCAATGAAATAAATTCATATCAATAAATTTCCAGACGGTTGGATTCATAAGAAAATTGACACTTTGGAAGAATCCGAAGGATCTTTACATATGAGACACATTTTCTTGTTGTTTCATAACTGGTTTTAATCGTGTTTTGTACTGACAGTATAACTTAAAATATGTTATAAATTATAATTTATTATTTAAAGTGGCAAATGGCTTTAATTTAATTTAATATTAATAATTTATTGTTAATGAAGGTACCCACCCTGATAGATCTTCTGTGTTTGTTTTTCTTCACATGATTTTCATTTCCATTTGTGATTAGTACTCCATAACCTTCCTGTTTAACACCCCCCCAAAAAAATAAAAAAATAAAAATTCAAACAAACAAACTAATGATACAGATCATTATATTTAAGTGAGAAATTAATTTACTCAAAGAGTTAAACATGAACAACGTAAATGAGTTACTGGACAGTTTTAGAAATATGGGATCCAAAAGATGACCACTGCACAGCACTACCCCCTAGGCACCCATCACACTGAACAAGAAGTTCAGTGGAAAATAACGAAAGCACCCTAGAGAGATAATAAGTAAACACATGAATAAGGGAAGGGGATGTTATAACAGACCAGTGCAAAAAATGGTAAAAGCTTGAAGGGACGAACGAGCCAAGCACATGGATGATGGACAGGCATAACGCATGCTAAACGACTGCTGACTGCCAAGCCGAACCTGAGCCCTGATCCGTTCCAGTTGACCGCACGCTACACACCGGGTGAAACATTATTTAGGACAAGCCGGGAATGCTAAACAGACACACCAGACCTGCCAACCTAAACACCTGTAAATCTGGAGGTTTCAGAAAAAATCACCAAAAATCCTGGAGATTGGTCCCTCAAACCTTGAGATTTGCAAAATTTGTTTTAAATGAAAATAAAAGTCTGTTTTTATGTTTCAATGCCTTCAGTTATCTTTAAATAACAGCCAGGAACACAGGAACACAGTAGAAATAATATTCGTCACTCTTCATGGCTTTTACAGGATACAATTTACTCCACTCACTCTTGAACTTAGATCGATATTTGGCTGCTCCAATATGTGTCACTTTTCTTCGAGTTACAAGGCTCTGAAGATGCAGTCAAAACAGAATCACCCGAACGATCCGCCATTTTGTGCACATGGTGTTTTACAGCCAACCTCGTTCCCAGGGAGCCAGGTTTCCCAGCGACATTAGTGCGTGGCACCCAGTCGACCAAGGGCTGCGATACGGACAAATTGCCAAGCTGCTTGACTCGGGGCCATTATTCAATGCATTTTTTAAAATTACTTCGGTGATATCCTGGATTTTTGGGCATGTTCCAGATTATTTCGTTCACCGTGAGATTTGGGGGTCACACCGTGAGACCATGAGTTCATACCCCAAACCGTGAGTCTCACGGTCAAACCGTGAGGGTTGGCTGGTCTGGACACACTGAGAGCAATATAACAGGGAACACTAACAAGGACACACGGGAAAGAGCCTGCGAAGGACATGCCGGGAATGCTTCAAAGGACACACTGGCAATGCCACAAAAAGGCCATACTGGGAACACTATACGGAAGACACAGGGTACGCAACAAGGACATGCCAGGAACACTACAAGAGACACGCCAGGAACACTACGAAGGACACACCCCAAGGGGGACTCCCATATAAAAGTGGCGGGGGTGATCGCCGGAAGTTTTGAAAAGAACCCCTAAAAGGTACCAAAATCTCGTTTTGTGGGTGTGGCTCAAATTCATTTTCACCCCTAGGTACTAATTCTAAGACAAAACTAGTCCCTGTTATATATTTTTTCCAGCTTAATACCCTAAAAGATACCGGAATAACTCTAATGGCAGTCATTTTAGATCTTAACACCCTAAGCAGTACCAAACCACAAACTTTAACCCCTAGAAGGAACTGCAATCACCCCTGTTACTCCCCCGGGGACACACCAGGCCAATGCCAAAGGGATGCTTGCTCCTAGTAGTTAAGTAAGTGAAATTACATTTAAGCTTAACTATATTATAAAAGCTATGAAATATACCATAAAACTCCATGTATTTATAAGCCACATATATATATATGCATTTTTGGGGGGATTGATAAAATTCGATAATTTTGCATGTTTCTTAACAATAGCCTATTAACTTAGGAGGGCTTCATGAATCCAGCCCTAGGTTAATTATTTTCCAGTCATGTGAAGAGAGCAAGTCCACTTGTTCAGCACAGCTTGTCATGTGATCATGTCAAAATAACAAAAACAATGAAAACAAGATTTACAAGTTTACAAAAGAAAACAAACTAGATCAAACCTGGCTAGCCCGCTTGATGTAGGGCAACATTGTTCCACTATTTAAACCATCATTAATAATTAATCTGAAAAAGAAAACCGTCTGACAATAAGCCATTTGTTACTTAAAACCTGCCATTCAGCTGGGCCTAGTTGTTCGAAAGCTGATTAACACTAATCCAGGAACAAATAATCGAGGTTTCAATTTCTCCTATATAAATGCGGTTTCATGACAATGTTTTGTGGAGTTTGACATTAGTCAAGGTCAAAACTGAAGAGCAAAAAACATAAACAGAAAATCTCACAGAAACGTTACAAAACTGAAGTCAAAATTCACGCTAATCCAGGATTAGCTTAATCGTGCTTTGAACAACCGGGCCCTGGTGTTAAATTGACAGTGGGTTGTGTTAAAAAAATTTAGTTCATCTGTACCTCCTTGCCCACTGCCCTGCTCTAACCACACCACTGCCGTGAATAAGAATGATCAACTTGTCGTTTGTCATTGCATCATCGCTCAAAAAAATAAAACTCTTACTTTCATCTTCTTTTGCATCAACCTGCAGTTGAAGTGGAAAATAAGAACAATTCTGTTAATTGGATGTGAGCGTTAGGGACAGGTGCTTAATATTCTACACTCAGATTTACATTTAGAATATCTAGACTTTTACATGTACTTACAGGGACATCGTGTTTCTTTAATTTGACTTCTTCCTCCAGTAATTGGTAAATATAGTCAGTAATCACCTGTACATGGTACCCAAAAATTAAGTTAGCATTTCAATAGTCTGAGTGAGCAGATGTTGTCTCACAGTCCTCTTTACCAGTCACTGCAAAAACGACATCTGAGTAATGACGTACTGCATTTATAAATTCCATACTGCATGATATAAACACAGTTTCAAAAGTGAATA
>MU826879.1:17972-95472 GCA_029204205.1 Desmophyllum pertusum | reverse complement strand
GGGTAACGTCTGATCTGATTTTGGTCTATCCAATAGACCTTTCTCCAAAATGGCCGCCGCAAATTCATATTAACCCTTAATTTTTTATTATTAACTAGCTGGTCTGTAACCCGACCAAGACAGAGGTGCTCCATCTCACGTCCCGATTCTCTCGCCATCCTCCCATACCGAATATTCCATTTAGCCAAAATAATGTACCGTGTGCTACCAAGGCTCGTACTGGGGGTGACTTTCAATCGGCGCCATCCCACTATGACAAGCCACGTTAACAGCATCTGCCGTCATGCATCGCTAGCACTTCGTAACATTGGTAGAGTGAGGAAATATATTAGCCAGAGTAGTAAAAAAAAAAAAAAAAAAAAAAAAAAAGTACAGAGTGCTTAGTACACGCTTTCATTTCATCCAAGCTAGACTACTGCAACAGTCTACTGTACGGTCTGCCTTCTACCGAGTTCAGAAGTTACAACGCAGTTCAGAACATTGCTGCAAGGCTAGTAGTCAAGGCTAAGCGTACCGATCACATCAGTCCTATTCTACGACAATTACATTGGCTCCCTGTTAGCGAACGCATTTCTTTTAAGATCTTGTTGCTTACATCAGGCTATCAATGGATGTGCGCCATTTTACATCAAGAATCTCTTGAGTCATTACCAACCTAGAGGCAATCTACGCTCTGCTTCGGAGGGCTGGCTCACTGTCCCAAGATCAACGACCTCTACCGGTATGGGGACCATGCTTTTTCTATCGCTGCACCGAGACTCTGGAACTCACTCCCGTTAACTGTTAGAAATGCGGAGTCACTCTCCATGTTTAAAACACTTTTAAAGACTCATCTTGTCATATTTTTAGCTAGTATAAGTTTTTTCCTTTTTTATCTTTTATGTATTTATGTAAATTATATATATTTTAATAACATTGATATCTTAAGGCCGGTTTACAAGATACGATTTGTCGGCCCGATCTGTCGGCACATTCGTAAGGCTCATTTACACGCTACCATTTATCGGGCCGATTTTTCTTTTATCGATATAGCGCGAGGATGAAAATCGGCCCGATTTGTAAAATCTGTTGCTGCAACAGATTTTTAAAAATCGGGCCGATTTTCGTTCGCTCGGTCGTTTTCTTATCAAATCGGGCCGACAAATCGTAGCGTGTAAACCGACCTTAACCCTTTCACTCCCAGGAGTGCCAAGTTCAAAACTGAGGAAAAAATCTTGAATTTCATTTTGCAAAATTGTCAAAAACAAACAGTACCACATGAAAGTACTGGTCAATGAGTTTCATTTGAATGGTCACACACTAGGGTTTTATCCACAGACTCAAAAGTTACAACCACATTAATTGACTCAAGGTTTTACTCTGGGAGTGAAAGCCTTAAGTTAGTTTAAATGTAACATTAGCTAGTCATTGTTTTTCTTTTATTCTATTTTTAGGCTATTTGTAAACGCATTGAGGCTTTGCAACATGCGTTCTAAGAACTGTTATTACTGTATTATTATTACTATTATTATTATTAAGGCGGGACTTAACCTAAATGCCATTTTTCCGCGACTTAACATGGGTTAAATGGAAATATCTCGTTCACGTTTCAAGCAATCCAAAAACTCTATGCTCATCCCATGAATCTATGTTATGGAGTGTTTTGTAAATTTTTGGGTGATTTTTGGGTATATTTGGGAGGAAATAGTTGTTCTCAAAGGAGTTGTAAAATTTAGGATTGACAATTGACAGACAGTTGATAACCACACAAGAGCGCGTGGGTATCAACTGTCTGTTGGTGTTCAAAAAATTATTTTCTTTCTTCTATTCCTTCTTTAAACCTCTTAAAATTTCTTGAAATTTAGGTGAAGGCCCCCTTATGGCGGGACTTAATCTAAATTTCAATGAAA
Source organism: Desmophyllum pertusum (assembly GCA_029204205.1). Lineage (NCBI taxonomy): Eukaryota > Metazoa > Cnidaria > Anthozoa > Scleractinia > Caryophylliidae > Desmophyllum > Desmophyllum pertusum. The sequence continues at coordinate 93,583 of MU826879.1, read as the reverse complement.
TTTTAAGAGGTTTAAAGAAGGGATAGAAGAAAGAAAATAATTTTTGGAACACCAACAGACAGTTGATAACCACGCGGGTACTCTTGCAAGGATAGAAAGGGGAAGTAAAAGGAAAGGAAAAGAGAGAAGAAAAAATCAGAAGAAAAAACATTTTTTTAAAGTATTTTTTTTTGGCTATGCACTGTGGACAACGATAAAATTGAACGTTTTTGCCCCCAAAACGTTTTTAAAATCTTCCCCTAGTTCTCCAAATGACATTTTTAGCAAAGGTTAGCCAAATTTCGGGTAACAGCACCAAGAAAACGGGTTCCGTGACCCAAAAATGCGTTTTTTTGTTAAAAGTTCTGAGCAGAAAATCAACTCCGACCAGCACCCGAAAGACCAGCTCTTGTTTGGTAATCGTACGAAGTTTCGTTAGGTTAAGTTCTACCTGAGACGTATAAGTAAGTTGAAAACTGGAAAATTTTCCGCTCAGTTTAATTTGGAGAAAGGTCTATCCATTGTGCCAAGAGAATACACCTATTTCAATTAACGTTGTCGGATAGACATCGGATAAAAGAGTAAAGCCTTCAAGACAAGACCAAATCAGGTAGTCTGGGTATTCATTAGAATCTGCATATCGCAGTGGAAAAGAAATCTACACGTTTTTATTTCGCACGTAATGTATTTGGTTTGCCCCGAATGATATAATTTGTTTTTCCATGTTTTTTTCACTAGCTGGTTCTGCTAAAATTTAGTTTCGCTAAAAGTAGCTTGCTTCTACAGGTTTAAAACAAAAAGAAAACGTTATAAATAATGTTTTACATGTTACTTCTCATTAGTATTCGTAGTTTTCTACTTTTACCCATGCTACCTTTCGGTCTTGTCTTGCGGGCTTTTAAAAACATTTCTATCCGACAACGTTAATTGAAATAGGTGTATACAATAGACCAATTTCGATATATTAATATTCTAACTTGGCTCCGAGGCTTAGGGGAATAAAACAAAAGAAATGATTTATTCATCCCTCAACCTCGATGTGATTTATTGTTGATTTCTTTTGTTTTATTCCCCTAAGCCTCGGAGCCAAGTTAGAATATTAATATATCGGAATTGGTCTATTCTCTTTATTGTGCCCATCGCGCTATTGCTCATGAATAATTTATTAGCACATCATGATGTACAGTGTTCAGAGTGTTGTTATGCAACATGTCGACATTTGCATGCAAACTTCTTCATTGCGTGATAACTAAACCAGTTTTCTAAAGAGAGGTATGGGCCAGAAAATATTCCTCAAAAACTCGGCTTCGATCGAAACAAGCAGACAATTTAATACTGTTCGATTGGCACGAATTTTCGCTGTACATGATATGGACACCACACTGACTGCACCACGGTCACGTTTTCTTGCACGTGTAAGGTTCTTGCGTGCGATTCATATCCCATTTTGTACGGTACGTGCAATTTTAACTTGTACCACAATTTTGCCGTTGCACGGAACATCTGAAACACTACATGCTAGGTATAACATACCACCACAGTCTCCTGCTGAAAAAACGAACAGTTTCTTACATTTCTTAGTAGAGACAGTAGAATTAGAAGTTTCAGTGCGACGAGTTAGTTATGTAACAAGTCTATGTCTGATAAATATTGCATGGTATCTGATGCACAATGTACCACATGTATCAGCCTCATTATCATAAGTAAATTTACCTGCTATCTGGAAAAGAAAGGACTGAATGAAAGCGACTACATGTATGCACGATACACAACATTTTTTTTACACATAAATTAAAGTAAAACCAAACTATAGTTTTCGTAACGACTGTAAATGCTCACGTGGATTATATTTGGTCTCCTTATCCAGAAAAACACTCATGAGTGACATCGGGGCTAACATAACAGTGATAAACTGGCACCCTTTTATTTTCCTAAATGCGTTGAAGTAGATTATTCATCTAAATAAATTGGACCTTATCGGTTTGCGCTTGATGCGTCTGGTGAAGACTTGTACTGTTACCAGACGGATAATCCGTCTCTAAATTTACATTCAGTTCTGGGTGTCGTTCGTCTATTCCTGCCTGGGTACAAGACACAAAGTTTCTTCCTTTCACAGCTTACATCAATTAAAATTTTTGGACGTTTCGACATTGGTATCATGCAGGGGACATACTACCTCTCCCCAGGCTTCTCTCCAGATTTATACAGGTTATCCGGGATATCCGTCGGACATCCTTCTTTATAGCTTTAGACGGATAATTCGTCGCTAGTATAAATTCACAACCATTTGCATGTTTTCTTTGTCTTTGATTAGTTCAAAAGTAGATTTGAAGTAGACAGATAGTCGGCCGTTTTGACAGTTAACACTACTGCAGAACACTGTCTCTCCGAAAAAATGGCGGTGGTCAGACAGTTTCAGAGGCCGCTTTCGTCACGCAAAAATAAGGGTTGTTTTGCAGTCTACCTTTCGAGTGGCGAAGTACTTTGCAATTAACTTTATATTGGAGTTTATTAATGTCTTGAATATTCATTGTAGTGTATGTCTCATAACGGTTACCGAGATATCAACCTTACGATAATGGTTTTGTTTTTGCCAGCTAAACGGAAACTATACCTCGCGTGTGCATCGATTTGTTCAAGCTCACACTAAGCAGCCTTGAGCTCTACCAAAGCTGCTTTACCTTCTCAGTTTGAGTCCAGGGTGGAGAATGTGTCATGCAAGCTATTTATTATTGTCACGGAAAACCTGTATTGTTTTAATTGCTTTACACTTCGCGACATTCCACTCAGGATAGACCAGGATATGCTGTTAAGTGATTTTTAAGTGTTTTTTTTTTGTCTGCTGGTGATGTTTTTATTAAAATGACCGTGGACAAACTATATTTATCCCATATACGAAAGCAGGCACTTATTTTCTTCCAGACCGCCCTTTAGGACAATATAAGACTGAGGGTCTCAGAGGGGTACTTAGAATAGATACTGAGCTGTTTTTATAGGTAGTTGAAGAATATCATGCTACTTTATTTAACATCTGAAAACACTGCCGAAAGGGTATCTACAATATAAATTTATCGCAGTTTTATTTGAAGTCCCATACTACCAGTTATGACGTACACAGTCAAGCAGGCTCCAAAATGCAGTCAAATACAATAATATTTATCGGAAAAAAAATCATAAATCTTGCTGAAAACGTGAAGGACCGATAGTATATCCGCCATGGGGCAATTCATACTAAACTGTTTGGCACAGTCGTGAATAGATGCGACGGTTTCACAACAGAACCCTCGAAAACAAAGACAGTTGTTTTCGCACCAGGATTTTTAGAACATAAACAATAACAATTCTGAAAAATTAAAACTGAAGAAATTAAAACTGGAAGAAAATTAAAACTGGCAGATGCTTCCACTGCTAATTTTACGAAACTCTTGAAGAAATGAAACACAAAAAATTGATTAAAGTTCAAAATTGTTTTTCCGGAAAGTACAACCGATGCTTTGTCTCAAATTGGGTCAACAGATCTGAAGTTCAAGTTTAATATAGTCAGATAGCTTTTACTTGCAATAAACAACCTAGCTTATTAAATTTGATGAAAACAAATGCGTTTCTCCCGATTTTGGGTAACAGGGCCAAAAATAACTTTAGATGTTACGGTAGACTGACTTGATGTAGAAAGATTTGGGGGTTTTCGCTTTTTTTTAATTTTAATTTTTTATTTTTACTTAAATAACGGACCTGTAGCTGTCCACAGCTGCGGAACCAAACATAGAGCAGTTTTAACACCGGCCTTTAGCTTGGTCGATACAGCGATAATTTTTTTCCTAACGTGCCTTGATCCTTCGCTATAAGGCGGACATAATTAAAATTTTCGACGGAATATTTGCAGATTAGTGGTTACAACCACCGGGCTCTACAAATATTTTTGCTCGGTTGCTAAGTATTAAGTGAAAAAACATTTCGTCAAAGGCGCCGAGTCGGAGTATATAAAGAGGTTATTCAGCGGTTATTCATTCGGCTGGGTATTTTTACGAGTCTGTTTTAATAAAAGCTTATATATTGGATTCATACCGTTTTCAAGTATATTCTTGAAATTTCACCTCGTTTATTTGCTCTCTTTCGCCAGGTGGAAGCTGATGAGCTGGCGGTCTTCACGTGATGGCATCACTAATGGACGTAATGCCCGTATCCGAGAGCCCACCAGCCTCGCTAGCTTTTAGTCCACTGCCGGAAACTGAGCCGCTGTGAGCTACCTTAACCACCCTCGCATACGTTATCTATCTCAGTCTACTGTAACTTGACATAGATTGATTACAAAAAAAAAAGTTCCAAAATAAATCATAAAATGGTAGTTCGATACCCGAAGTTCAATTTTTTGAACACAGGATCTGGGGGGATCGACGCGACAATTTTTTTTCTGTTAATGCCGGAAGTTCCTAATTAAGAGGACCACTCATATCGATTTCGTGGTTTCACAAACGTCATTCCTGTGGTTTGCGAAATTGAAAATTTCACAACAGTCTAGTCCCTATCAACCAACTGAGCGCTCAGATATTTCCGAGAAATTTCAATCATTCCGTATCTCGCGCGCGGGAAAGAGTTCATTCTCAATTTCACACATTTGCCGTGCTCTGAAAATGGCTCAAGAGGAACTGTCGCACTATGAAAATTTGGGGTCACTCGATCTAGTAGCCCAGTGTTTTTTATTGCTATTCTTTTTATAGAAACAACTTGTGAAATTTTAATCAGCTGTACTATAATTGAAGGTAGTCAGGTGTTTTTATTCATATTCAACTGAAGCAGCAAATCATGACGCTTTTCGGATTTTCCATTATCATTTCCTCCCACCGCTTGACATCAATGCAGATTTTTGGTAGAACTGGAAATGCCAAGTTTACGAACGTCATCCGACTCCTACTCCTACTTCCTCGTTAATTTTTTATGCAGTTTCATTTTGATGCGCATAATACTGTCGATACGCCCTCGCGAACCTCTGAAAATGTGACTCAAGCAGAAATTGAAAATATAAAATATAAAACTGGATACCGATTCTGTGGATAGATTTTATATGAGGTAATTAGTAACAGAAATGGGAAGGAGGCTTTTTCAGGGCCCAATATTTGTGATGTATAGTACGCAATTGTAATAAATAACCGGAAAGACTGGTAAGAGGTTATGTAAATGACCTCTCAAGAGCGATTGCGTGCCATCCTGTGCGTGCGCGTGGATCCATTTCAGAAATGATGTCCATTTCAGACACGAAATGATGTCTGTGTTGATTCATGGCTGAGAAATGCTTTACACGAATCGTATATTTGCTAGGATCGGAGAAAATTTACCTTTGTAATAAACACTGTGAAAATGACGCATCTGTTCTGCCTGTTATGTAATGCGAAAGGTGTCGCAAAAGCGTAAGTTTAGTTGTGACTGGCTGATGCAACCATAGGGGTGTCATGTGCTCTCATGTGATGCATGTGAATGTCAGCTGAAAGAAAATCGAATGCTGACCAATCACAGCGGCCTTTCGATAACTCTTTTATGCATGAGCCAATCACATGCAGTGTTATATTGTTTTCGTTAGAATGTTACCGGTAAATAACTCGGTCGAACCGATTGTCAAGGAAAAAATTTTGGCGGTGGCACAGAGGAAGTGCGTCGATGTCCGTTAAAATGCGTTTGTCCTTATAGCAGTAACTCATTCTTTCCTTGGAGTCCTAGTGGATACTTCGACTTCTCAAAGGCATTCACTATGTCAGAGGAAGCGAACTCGGACTTTCTTGGTCCTAATTTCACGAACATGAAACTTGTGGGAACCGGTGGAAGTGGCGCGGTATACTCCGCCATCGATGTTGAAACCGACCAACGGGTTGCTATGAAAAGACTTATTTTGCGGGACCAAATGAACTGCAGAGCAGCTCTTAGAGAAATCAAGGTACTAAAGACACTCGAACATGAAAACATCGTGAAGTTATCGAAAGTTGTGGACTCCGAGGGCCTGGCATTTCAAGACAGCGCAACCGAAAATTTCAAGGAAGCAACGGAACTTTTCCTTGTCGAGGAACTACTAGACTCTGATCTACACCATGTCCTACAAAGCAAAGGAAAGCTAAGAGAAGACTATGTTAAATTATTTTTATATCAACTGTTACGAGGATTGAAATATGTCCATTCTGCGAATGTAGTACACCGCGACGTGAAACCAAGTAATATTCTAGTTGACGCTGAAACTCTGCTACTCAGGATAGGCGACTTTGGACGATCGCGTATTCTCGACCCGGCTTACTCGCATAACGGCCATCTAACGCATAGCATCTCATCTCTGTGGTACAAGTCTCCTGAACTGCTGTTGAATTCTTCGATTTACGATAGTTCAGTGGACATGTGGGCCGCCGGTTGTGTTTTTGCCGAAATGTTGCTGGGCAAACCCCTGTTCGAAGGGAGACACGAAATCGATCAGATGGAACTTATTTTAAACTCTGTTTGCTTGACGGAGGAAGAATGGACTCAGCTTAAACCACAAATTCCAGAAAAAACAGCTCTTGGAAAGGCACAGAGTCAGGGATCTCCGTTAGGCAGCAAGTTTCTTCACATCGATATCCAAGGTAAAGACCGGCTTTTGTTGATGGCTCGGATCCATGTAAACATTGAAATCCATTTGTATGCCCGCGAAGGAGCGCGACGCGATGACGTAACAAATAGTGTCTACCTTCGTTTCGCTGTCTTTTGCGCTTTATTTTTCATATTTCCTTTTCATTTTGAATGGCATAAACGTGTTTTTGTTCAATCTTGACCTTGAGGGCCTTTGGTATTTCCCAATAACTCGCTAGCCCGTCCATGCCTGATATTTTATAGCAAAGTTGTACTTTGACACCTTATGCATATTTCATGATATTTTTAAAGTAGAATGTAAACAAAGGAATATTGTAAGCGAACCTTTTCCATTTCTGAATGTTTCTTTCATTTTAGTCTAAATTACCAACCGGTTAACAGAGATCCTCTTGACTAAACTACAGAACAGTATTTCAAAAGGCTATGTGGGCTCGAATTTCGTCGATCGCTTTTATCAGAAAATTTCTAAATTTAGCATTGATATTAATGAACGAACCACAGCGAGATCTCCATATTGCACGTCAAGTTCAAGTTTAGTGGTGTGATTGTTTTGTTTTACGCTTCAAAGAACTGAAACGGCTGCAAGTAAAAATTGTCTGTTCTCGAACCCAACCACTTTTTCGATTAGAATCGAACGTCATAAAAGCATGTTTTTCATCAAAATTGTATTTCGAACACAACAGATTAGTAAAAATCACGCCAGCGCCCCAGCGACAAATTATTATCATTTACATATAAAAAGGGAGGCGAAAAAATTTTCAAACTTATTTTTTTGGGGAATTTATATCCATCTTATAAATCTGTTTAAAGTGAATTGAATAATATCAGATCGAATAATATCAAGCTTCCAAACGTCGTTGATATGAGCCGATCTTCTGCTTGGTGACTCGTCTGTCAAACAGAGACCCATATAATTAATTTTGTGGATTTTTTGAAGACCACATGCGAGATGCTTTTGAACCATATGGAATGTTCTGGATAAACATTATTTTAACCAATAGCATTAGGCATAACCCACATTGCAACAATTGTTGAGATACTTTCGAGCCTCATGCTAGGAATTATGTGCTGAAAGGGAAGTAATAACTTAAAGCAGAAGCTTATCACCTTCTGCTTCTGCTAAAAAATACAAACGCCCACTAAGTAAGCCTGAGTCATTATTGAATGAAATATCACCAATGCCATGGGAACAAAAATAATGTAAAACATTGCCACCACATAATTTATGCTAATTCTTACAATAAATTAGGTTGGCTGCCCAAAATACCAACAATTTTTAAAATACTAAACCCCTTCATTCCATTAGTGATACACGTGATAGGAAGTATAGGGCAATGTATTTGAGAGGTTTAATTGCTGTTTCTACATTCTGTAATATACTCTGTCAGTGCATAAATTAACTGATAAAGTGGACTTTGAACAAATATCATCATGTTGTTTTAAAATGGTTTAAAGAGACTGTTGGATATTAAATTATATCTTTTTTTTCCTGTAACAAATGATCAATTGATTTTGTTTCTCATCTTCGTTACAGCTCTTGATCTGCTGGTGAAAATGCTGAGGTTTAACCCAGATAGAAGAATCACAGCAGAAGAAGCCCTAGCACACCCATACTTGCATCAATATTCCTTCCCCTCTGATGAGCCAATCTGTGTTGAGCCACTTCATATCGAGGATGAAGTTGGAGACTTTAAAGAAGACACATTAAAAAGCTGGATATTGGAAGAGTGCTTCTCATTTGAGAGTGACAGTTCTTTTGACATCACAGAACAAGAACCTGCCCTCCAGGAAGTCATCATAGAGAAGCATGACAGTTCCAATGATATTCTGTCTTTGAAGGATATCATGAAAGAACCGGAAGATCCTATTTTGCTGGATGAATGGAAACTTTGTGACAATGTGGCAGAACGCTTAGGTTTAGACACCAGAAGAGAAGGACTTGAAACTTTGGCTGCGGCCTATAAAATCCAAATGACTGTTGATGCTAGAGATCAAGAAAAGGTCTTTGAGCTACAGCATGCTAATATGCCGTCGGTTTTTTTAGATAGTGTGTTTGGGAGGGGGTACCTCAAGGAAAATGTGAATTTTACATGTAAGAAAAATGTTTTCAATGGTCCATTTGGTATGTGTTATTTCTAGAAGGGAGGTTACAAAGGCGTGGCTGGTACTCGAAGAAAAAAACTAATGGGGAGGTGCACAGGAATTGTTGGGTGTGTAATTGGGGAGTTCTGGCAGACTGTACCTGTTTGATCTTCTAAAATAGTTGGTTATGTTTATTGTGGGGTACTTTGGGGGGGGGGGGGTAGGAAAAATTGATGGCATTTATTTGTGGGGTGTTGTAATTCAGCTTCATACGTACCTCCCTGTAAAAGTCTGTTAGTTTTGTTCTTGAGTGCCTGTACCCTGGGATCGTTGTTTGGTTCGAGACTGATGGTGGTGTGTTTGTAATTTTTTTAGTAGTTAAGTTGTGTCTTAGGGTTTGTTTTAAAAGCGTCAAATTTAAATTTTATAATATTTATTGTTTTAAAAGTAATTTAATTTTTTTTACGTACTGTAGATCTAACATTTCTGTTTAGCGGTCTTAATGGAGGTTATGTTGAACATAAATATAGCCTTATTTATTATTTAGTTTTCTCAATTTTTTTTACAAAATAATAATTATTTTAATTTGTCATTCCCATTTGTCCTACCATGAACATATATCTAGGTTACAACACACATATTTTTTTGCAATGTATTTTAAGTGTTGTAATTTTTTTTAAACATTGAGATGAAATTTAACACGACTTGATTGCAATTTGCAAGACAAAAAATCATTTGATTATATACTGGCCTTTTTAACCCATAATATATTAATACGAATAAGGGAAATATATGTAAAAAGTAACATATTGAACATAAACTATTTATATCATAACAGATAAATGCTAATTAATTTATTTGGGAAAGGGAGGGATTAACTTAGGAAATTTAACAAAAGGTTGCGCTGTACAGAGAAATAGCTTTGCTTAAATATTATTTTTTGCCAGAGCCTATTATATCCAAACAGTATTCTATTTATTGCTGATGGCTGAAATGTGAAATTAGGTTCTATTGTGATTGTCAAGGCGTGTAAAAATTCAGCAGCTCACATTTGTACTTACTGCAAAGAGCAATGTTTTCTAGGAGTTCAAATTCTGTATGAAAATTCCAACCAAGGTGCCCTTAAATGTCACCTGGCAATTTTTGCTATGAAGAGATCATCTATTTGCTGTAAATTTGAGAATTTGTTTGCTAAATAAAGAACTATGTTCATGTTGATAATGACTTTGTTATTGAATCTGTTTAACTCCAACTCTTTGAGAACAACTTTGTTACTATGGACACTCCTCAGAGACCCAGGTGCAGAAACCATTATGTACCCTACTCAAATAAGCAACCCTGATAAAGCAGTCAAAATGAACATGTAAGAGGTGGCATTACTCCAATAATTGGAAAAAAAATTGTTTTTTTCCCGCCAAAATAGAGTTAAACCTCCGCTAATGGACACCTCCTGTAGGCGGACACCTCTTTTAAGTGGACACTTTCTCGGGTCTCCCCTATTTTTTCGGAACCCCCTCCCCCTTGGGATTTCCAGTTTAGCTTCATACTTTCCCATAAAAAGTTTGGCTTTTGAGACCCACCCATTCCTCCCTCGGAATTTCCAATGACCTTCTTTGGGGTGGGTATGGATATTTTCTGGAACCGCACATTATTATTTATGTTTATCTAGGATATTTTCCTAATGGTCAATTATGTTATTGGACAAGGTTTATTGTGATATCCAGAATAATCAAGGTTGAATGAAGTGCAACCCTAAATGCAATTTATTCAAAGGGGCTATGTCACACTATTGTCGGTAATTCTGTTACACACAAACAAGTCGTAAAATAGATTTAAACCACTAAATAATGGTTTCAAACCATAGAAAAACATAAAACAAATACTAGGAAGCTGCAATGAAATGCAGATGGTCAAAATTGGACAAGATTGAAACAGATTGCGAAAAGGTTAAGGATGACCCAACATTTTTCAAGTTGAAGTCCATTTGTATGAAACAAGTTTTAAAATAATAATGCTTAGAAATCATCGGTGTTTGTTATATAAGTGAGATTCCATTTTTGAATTAATATATAATTCACATGTTTGAGTTTAGAGCTCGTAAAAAATAATACAGGGAAGAAAAACAAAGATATCGCGTAACATAGCACCTTTAATGATTGTTGTAAAAAAACTACGATACTGTCACTAACATTATAATAAGAACAGTCACATCATATAACAATGTGTAACCAACTTTATTTTGCTCTAAAACTCAAAATATTATTATTACTGACAGACATTAATAATTATTATTAATTATTTTGTATAATCCATCTTATACTTCAGGGCCGGGTTGTTCAAAGGACGATTAAGCTAATCCAGGATTAGCATGTATTTTGATTTCTAATTTGTAACTTTACAGTGAGGTTTTCTGTTTACATTTTTTGTTCTTCTGTTTTGACTTTGACTAACCTCAAACTTTACAAAATATTAGCAGAGAAAAACACTTTTGTACAAGAGAAATTAAAAGCTTGATTAACTTTTAATCCTGGATTAGCGTTAGTCGGCTTTCGAACAACCGGGCCCAGGCTGCAAGCATAATCTGCGATTACATATTTTTTGATAGTGAGAAACATTTAAAAATGTACCCTCTCTTTTTATAAGTCATTGACCTATTAAATTTACAGCTTCTACAAATCTGGGATGTCTTCAGGTTATTAAATAAGAAATTATTCACAATCATACATTAGTATTAAAATTATAATAATAATGATAAATTATTATTAATGATGACACCAACAATACAATCTGTATTTTCTATAAATGTATAGTCCATTCCATTAAATGAAAGCCACGTAATTAATATATTAACACTCTACATGTATGTACATTGAATTGAAAACCTGTGCAATTTTCATTATACTTATCGTTGAGATCCTGCTTTAGTTACAGTATTTGACAGAATTCAAAAATATTTTAACCTTAGGAAGCACTTTCTAAAACTTTTAGTCATATTTTAACTGAATATGGGTCAAGGTCAAACGTTTTCTTACAAAATTAATAAATATCAAAATTAAATTCTACAAAATTGGTGCTTTAGTTCTAAAAATAATTCTTTACTTGACCTTTATATGTTGTGGACAACTTGTCATATTTATGAACAGAAATTCAACCCTTTACGGAGCGGAAACTCCAACCATGAACACTATGGCTTTATTTTTAGTTATTTTTTAACTTATTTTCAGAACTAGCCAATCACAGCCATTGCTTTGAATCACAGCTGTGATTGGCCGTTGCTTTTGGCCATTGCTTTGAATCACGGCTGTGATTGGCCGTTGCTTTGAATCACGGCTGTGATTGGCCGTTGCTTTGAATCAGGCTGTGATTGGCTGTTGCTTTGAACACAGCTGTGATTGGCCGTTGCTTTGAATCACAGCTGTGATTGGCCATTGCTTTGAATCATGGCTGTGATTGGCTAGTTCTGAAAAAAGTAGAAAATAAGTCTAAAAAAAGTAAAAAATAAGTAAAAATAAAGCCATGGCGTTCATGGTTAGAGTGTCAGCTCTGTAACGCTCAACAGTTATCAACATCTAGTTTCTCTTTACTACACCAATACAATGTCAAGCAGATACAGTAGGTGATGAGAATAAATAAAATCATCAGCTAAGGGATATTGCCTTCATGATTACATAGTTAATAGAGGGAATGGTTATGAAGCCCGGCAAACTTCAAAGGAGCAAACAAAGAAGCCAAGATTTATGTTGGAAGGTCCACGACCCTGCACAATCTTTTGTTTTGCGCTCATACACTATGCATGAATTACGTAATCGAAACGTTTCTATTGGTTAGTTGCTTGAACACACGTAAACACCTATTGTATTTTGTCAGGTTTGTGCAGGGTCAAGGCCAAAAAAAGCGAACAAAAACATAATAACAAAGACTTTTGTCGGGCTTCATAACCATTCCTTTTATTAACTATGATGATTATGACTAATGAAAACCCACACACTTTACTTGACTCTTGACTCCACACCACCATAATTATACAGAAAGTATGAGAAACAGTGTGGAGAATTCTGATACTGATGTTACATGTAAAACTAGGGATTCATTGATTACAGAGACCATGTTCTTGTTTCAACATTTGAGCCCACACTGATGTAGTGTGCAGGCTTTGGTACACAGTGCTATGATTGGGAGTAAAACCAAATGAACCAGTTTACTCCATTTGAGTGTTAAGTCAGGCTCTCTAATCAGTGTCACTGGAGTCTCTTCGCTGCATTTTCCACCCTTCCAAGAAGTCTCTGATGGCCTCCTTCTCCTCTTGCCTTGTACTCGGCATGTTCTGTGCATGCTCTAAAATGGCCAAATGACAAAACTCATATTGTTCAACTGTTTGAATAGTTAAGGCCCTCTGACCCCGAAATTGCTTGACTGTGTTTAACACCTCACATTTGCCCACATCTGTCAAACGTGCCACATTAACATCAATAGTGCAGAAGGTCCCTGTACGACCAATACCTGCACTGCAGTGCACTATAATGGGCGGCCCCTTAGGGTGTCCCCTCCATTTAGATCCCAAGGCTTGCACTGCATCAGTTTGAGCCTCACGAACAAGGCCAACAACATGGAGACAGGATTCAGCTGAAGAAGGCACCCCAAAATCTGGCCATGAAGTCATTTGAAAATGAACTATCCTTCGGGTTTCTCCTGACTAGGGTAAATAAAAAATATGTAGATATTGGCCAGAAGATTTCATGATATATGTTAATCTTGTCTAAGAATACTGTAATAGTATATTATAGTGGCTTAATTAACGCTTATCACTTGCGCCATCGAAGCAACGATGACGTGTAGTGATAATTTTAAAGAATTAATCTTTGTAGCGGAACGAACAGCAAGCGGCTAATGCGACACTTAGCTGAGTTAATTGTTTAGACAAACAAAAGGTTTCTTTTGTTTCTTGTTCAACAAACACACCGCCTGTTTTTTTGCATACGTTTTTTCGAAAGCGAAGCGCAAACCAGCGAAAAAAATACAGGGCAATGTTTTTCTATTTAATTGGAGGCCACATGCAAAAATTCAGGCACTTTTGAAAACAATATTTTTTAATGTGAATTTCCACTTAGCATAGTTTTCGACTTGACCCTTCAATTACAACAGTTTGAATCAAATTCTGAGCTTTTGCAGGAGGAGGAGTATTAAAGCAGTTATGCCTACTGTATGACAAGCTGTGATACCCAAGAGCCTACTGAACACTTCCTTATGAACAACTTTAACTCACTCATGGACCAAGACAGAAAGTTGAGATCATATCATTCTGTTGTAACTTGTTTCATGACAGTGTATCAGGGCTTGAAATAATTTCTCGGGAGTGATCGGTCATGATGTCCGGTCAAACATATTTTTGATCGGACATGGCTCGTTTTTGATCGGACAAATACAATAGTGACCTGACCCACACTACATGATGTTAAAATGTCGGACTGCCCGGACAAGTTATATATACCAATAAAAGCCCTTGAAAAAATTGAAATAGCTTAAATGTAATCCATAAAAAATAAATTACAGCCTTGAAAGTTTTAAATAGTTTAACTGCTTTTATTAATTTGCAGCAGCCGCCTCCATTCGGTAACATGGAACGCAAGATACAACGTCAACGTTACATCGAAAAATCACTAGTCTAGTCTATATATATTATTACATCTTGCAATTCAATATTGCTTCTACAAATGAATAAAATTATAGCAATTTCAATTGAAAGGTACTAAATTTATGGATGCCGATACATTTTTGATCGATCTCTTGACTTGACACCATAAGCTTGGTGTAAACATAAGCTTAATATAACAACAACAAAAACGCTTACATCTAATATCCAGATCATTATCCTGCACTGTCTTTAGTAAATCGATTCATTGCATCATGATCAGACGATCTAGTAAAAACTTGACACTGCCCACTGTCTTTCTTCCATTTAGAATACTTGAATCAATGACAACCCAAGTTTGGAGAAATTGCTTTACGAAGTATTTTTCCACTGGAAAGCCTAGTAACCGAGCCTTTACGTGGGTGTGCTAGAAGTCGCCTGACGGACTATATAAATACTTCCGTTCGGCACTTAATTTATTGAATTATTTATTTCCCGCAAGAGAAGAAAGCATGACGTTATTGTTTGTTTTGATTTCAGCTATCAAAATACAGAAATAATAATAACGGGTCAGTACTTTTAGACATCCGAGGACATAGACTTACGCAAATGGACTTTGTTCAAATTACAAGAGAACATCCAAATGCACTGGCGAGAATTATAAAAGATGCTGAGGAATATGGATTCCTCATGATGCCGTATTGTAGTCGCTAAAATGCTATAAAATGTAGCTACGATTTTCACGCAAACAGTTCTTGCCATATATCATTGTGTTTTTGAATATCACTGCCTAAAAATGAACTTTTTAATATGATTCAGATTCTTGTAACTATTGATAATAAATGAAATGTTGAGTCAACATAGGGATTCATTCGATTCATGCTTCTCTGTTCAGTGATAACTAAGATAGAATGTTGCGGTTTTCGCCGCCATTTCTTGTCGCCAGTCGCAGTCGGCCAGGGATAGCAAACACGTTGGAAATTACAGTGTTTGTAATCAAAATTTAAATGGGACTCCAATGTCAAATAATTTCCGTAAAACTTGAATTTTGTGTAAACGTTCATGTTTATATTACGCAAGGCGCAAGGACGACACTGTGAAAATGCCACATTAAATAAAACACAGATTTGCGAAGAAGTAAAATATTGTTTTAAATATTTTTAATTGAAGATCGGAAGTGCGCGAACCGGCGGCATGCTACTAGTCTCTTTTGCAGCCCTTATTTGGGTCGTCACGCAACGAGGTGGAGGAGCGTTTCGTAGCGGCACACCGATGTGTCGTATTTCAATTCTATTTCAATACGCGAATTGTAAACAACAGTTCCTAGTTCATTTCTGGTCAGCAAGGTGCATAGTGATAGTAAACAACTGAAAGGCAAGGAAACTTTAGTTTATTTCAATATGATCGAATTTGACCGGTCAAAATGACCGGCAAGATGACAAATTGATCGGTCAAACCCCCAGATTGATCGGACATTGTCCGATGTCCGGGCCTTATTTCAAGCCCTGGTGTATTATAACCTTCGAAGACATGTCCACTGTTACAATGAACTAATTAAAGAACTGATTTCCAGGTAGTTTGTTTGCAGTTTGCATAATTTTAAAAGGATATCGATTTCTTACCCTTTTATGTTTCATCCAGAACACTCTTTCAATGTGATCCTCAAATTCCAAAGTTTCTTCGTGAGACACGTCTATAGTTGCAAACTCCTGTGTTTCGTGATTTTCTGGCCAATACTGGATACATTTCATGCGACTTCTTTCAATGCATCTTAAAGAATAAATAATCATTATGTCAGCAACTTTAAATAAATTGCAGTACGAGGGGCTAAACATAGCATTGTATACCAGAATAGGGAATGCTTAGCTTTCCGTTGCCTTCGGCTTGAGTCTACATGTATATGAAATGGCAACAGATTTGAAAGGGAAGCCTAACATTTAACCTGTGATGGATTGAAATCTGGCCACATTCTTTTCCAGGCATAACCTTGACTCTGTGACAAGAAAGAAAGGCAAGCCCTCCGCCATGCTGGCCTCATTTCTTGGACAAAAGGGGGCCCTCAGCTAGATCTGCCAATGAGACCTCCCTAATCAGACACCTTAAGACGAAATCCATTAGAAAATAAATCGAGTAATATTTATGGCCAGTGGACAAAAATCTTGTACTACGACGCCATACACTTTCACGCTTAAACTAGACATTCATGAGCCATATCTTAACGGTATTTACCAAATAATATAACTCCACAATCCTTAAATTGCTTTCCGCCTTGAGTTTCCTCCCGTGAATGGGTAAGGTCATAAGAGGTGGCAGCCATGTTTCCTAGAAACATGGCTACTCGATTTTCTAATGGATTTCGTCTTAACACTCCACACGTAACAACCAAAACAAAATACAGCATACACTGTATGTTGAGTGCTTGTTTTTAGATTTCTTGACTTTAACAAAAAAAAAATTATTTTCAACTTTAAATTAAAAGATTTGTTTTACCTTGTTACCATGACAATGACATAAACCTGTTGTTCCCAGGCCATCCGCCAGAAATCTCCTCTGGTATGGGGAAGGGGCCCTAGCAAGTTGTAACAAAACAAGTCAAGTAAGTCATGTAAGCCATGTATAAATTAAAGTTAACTACTGCATCGCTTTCCCAGATCGGCAAAGTCAAATACCTTTGAACTAAAAAAGTATACATAACTATAGTTGAACCTCTTTACAACACTCTGGGACATAATTAATTGGCCATTGCAGAGAGGTGGCCATTGTATGGAGGCAGGCCCGTAGACAGGATTTTGAATGGGGGGGGTGCGTTATAGATGAAAAGTTGGGATCGTACGAGCGCCAAAGGCACGAGCTACTAGGGGGGTCCGGGGGCATGCCCCCCCGAGAAATTTTGAAAGATTAGGTTGTCTGAGACTGTATTTCGTGCGTTTTGAAGGCAGTTTGATATGAAACCAGGCAGCCAAAAGCGAACGTAAAAACATGAATATTTCGGGAACTGTTCAGTTAAAGAAAATATCGATGCTAGAATACTAAAAATACAGATTGCAGACCTTCGATTAAAGACACTTTTTAGGCCAAAAGAGTGAATATTTAGATGAAGAAAATGACTCGCTTGATGTTGTCCAGTTATCAAATTAGGGCACAAGCACTACTATTTCACTTTCTTTTGAACCGTCGGTCCACTACTGAGGTGGACCTCCACAGCCCGTGTGGGGGGGGGGTGCGGACGCACCCATCGCACCCCCCCTCCCTATGGGCCTGGGAGTTATCAATAGAGTAATGTGTATGGATCGGTGCATGGTTGGGACAAAAACTCCTGGCTGTTGTAGAGAGGTGGCCATTAGTGGAGGTTTGACAGCACTGTACAGTTGAATCCCAGATAATGCAAACCCTCAGCTGGTAATTTGTCACTTAAGAACGCAAGTCTCCCCTGCTTCATTCTATTGCTACGGCAACTGTAATTCCACAGTTGCACCCCATATTATGTTAGTATGGACAGTTTGTTTGGTCCCTGCAGTTATCATATATTTTCTCTTATTATAATAATAATAATTAAAATAATTTTATTATTAACTTGTTGCTATAATTTATAGACAACAGACACACTTTCCATCCTGACTTATACATCTTCTGACCCATTAATTAAGTAAAAAGCATATTAATGTTATATGGTCACTTCCTAGTGGTCCAAGCAGTGTCCATATCAGTGAGGTTTGACTGTACTAACCTTGAGTGGCTATATATGCCTTCGCTTGCTTGTATCCATCCATAAAGTTTGCATGTATATAGTTTGATGACTGAGGAAATACATTTAATAAAATTTATTCACATACCACAAACAATGTATTTTGTTTTCTGGCATCGTCTGTAGTTAGGCTCAATTACCAGCCACTGTACAATAAATGAGCCCACACTTCTCCTTGCAGAACAAAGACTGGACTCCAGAGAGCAGCGGAAATCATTACAAGCCTATAAAGTCTGCAGCAAGAGCACCCAAGCATTTCTAAATTTCTAAACCAGTTGGTTTTTAGTTTCATTTGCTTCAGATTATGATAATTAATACTAGTTATAGTTACCACTAAAGTGCCAACGACACAGAGGAGGGAATAATTATTGATCAGGGCCGTAGCCAGCGGGGGGCAAGGGGGGCAGTTGCCCCCCCAAGAATGGGTAATGCTTTCTGAAAAACGAAAACTGCGTATGTTTTTTTCGCGTTCAAACATCCGCCTTCTTGATAAAAATATATGCCGAGGGTCTTTCAAAAACAAGATTGAACATTCAAAGGCTTGGTACTCCATCTCCCCAGATTTTGCTCGGCATATTAATCAAGATGATGGGGAACGAAGAGGCGAGAACTTCTTACTTCTTAGGTAACTAAGTAAGTAGTTATATTTTGACTGCCCGGTACCATACTAATTTGAACATTTACGATTGATTGAGAAATATATTTTGGAGCGTAAATCCAACTGGAGACATCTTTTACACACGAAATAGACTAATAAAATGTTTAGTGTACTAAGGTAACAAAACCTCGGAAATATTGCTGTAAGCACTAAAAATACCTGTCATTTTACACTGAATCGAGATTGATTTTTTGACAAAATATCTCATGGAAAATGCTCAAAATAGCATTTCCGAGCCTCTAGATTTCAAAATTTTCTGAGGGGGCATGCCCCCAGACCCCCCTAGCGGCTCGCGCCTTCGGCACTCGCTTCATTGCCCCCCCATTCAAAAAATTCTAGCTACGGCCCTGTTGATAGAAAGCTTTAAAATATTATACTGATGAAACATATTCTTTGCCTCCTCGTCAGCTCTTTTGCGTTCAAAAGAGCTGACTCGTTGGCAATGAGACAAAGAATAACTAAAAAAGGAGAAAAACACATTTATAAAACAATATACTAATGAATTTGAGTTTTAGCAAAATAATTTGGTTCCAATGGAATTTTAATTGCACCAATCTTAACTTAATTTAATTCCCACAAACAGGAAATAAAAATACAGTTGAACCCCGCTAATTCGAACTCTCAAGGGAAACGGAAAATAGTTCGAATTAGCAGGGGTTCGAATTAACCGGGTCATCGTAAATAATAATTACAAATTAACACAATAGAATTACTTTTACCTTATACAGTTTTTATTTCATTCTGAGAATCACAAAGTGGTGTCAGTTCTAAAAACAGCAACATACAAGTCTATCTTGGAACAGTTTGTGTTTGAAAACGTCCTGTTTAATATTCATTAACAACCGGAACTGTGCGGAATGGAGACACATTACAAAAAAGTGCAATTAAAATGTTATAAAAAAATAAATTCAGCTGTGTTCTGGCACCGTCTGATGTTTGATCAGCAGGCGGAAATGATTTAAATGTGTTTCCCTTGGCGTTAAATCAACCCCATTAATTCGAACTCTAATTATTAGAGTTTGAATTAATGGGGTTGATTTAACGCCAAGGGAAACACAATTTGTTCGAAATAACGGGGAATTCGAATTAACCGAGTTCGAAATAGCCGATAATAAATGACTGAAAAAACAAGGGCAAATTCAAGGGAAATGGGTTTGAGTTCGAAATAACGGGGAATTCGAATTAACTGAGTTTGAATTAGCGGGGTTCAAGTTATGGTATTCATGATTATAAACAAATCAGACACCCACAAATACAGATTAAATTCAAACTTACTGTATCCCCATCCAGATCGGCAAGCTTCACTCTTGATTCATCAAGACAGAGAACATCAGTGTATCTATTCTTCTTCAAATTTTCTGGCAATCTGTAAATTACATTCAATTTCTATTTTATTCTGAAAAACACTTGATGATCGACAAACTACTTTTTCATTACAGTTTTGTGAAAATTAAATTAAAATCAAATTTTGTGCACAATTATGAGGGATACAAATGTCTCTGATCTGTTACCGTAAAATTCCAAAAATAAGCCCCGGGGCTTATATTTTTCAAGGACTTTTTGAGGGGCATTGGGCCTCCACAGACTAGAGACATAGTTGTCGACAACTATTAGTTGTCGATCATAAAAAGTTGTTGATAACAAAAAAGCCAGTGTGCGAAGCTAGTTATCGATAAGTAACGCTCTTAGTTATCGATAACTAGCTTCACACACTGACTTTTTTGTTTATTGTTATCGACAACTTTTTATGATCGACAACTAAATAGTTGTTGACAAGTATCTCTCTAGTCTGTGGAGGTCCTTAGTATAAAAATTAAAGGTGACTGGCCTACACGACTCCTACAGTTTGTGACTTTTGTACATTTGCCGGTGAACGGCGTTCTGTATTAAATTCAGTCTTTTGACCTATTTTGCTTCACGTATGTTTCTTGAGGGTACTATATGCTTCGAATTTGGAGGGCTTATATATACGGAGGGGCTTATTTTCGGAATTTTACAGTATATAATAAGTTTTACTAGACTTCAGTAGTGTGTAGTTTTCAGCTTTTAAATCACACTTAAGGTAGAAATCCAGTCTTGTCCCACAAAGCTTACAGTATGTTAACTCTAATCGCTTATATACTGGGCCGGGTTGTTCAAAGGGTGGATAACGCTATCCACCGGATAAATCACTATCCAACGGATAGCGTAGTTTGTTTTGTTAACACTTATCCACTGGATAGCGATTTATCCGGTGGATAGCGCAATCCACCTTTTGAACAACTGGGCCCTGGTAATTAATTTAACCAATCATGCAACCACATTTAAGTAAGTTACGAGGAGAGTAGCTTCACTTTCAGACTGCTTCACGGAAATGATTAAATATCTATTTTGTAATATCTATTGATTGTTTTCTTTTACAGAAAACATTACTGGCTTTGACAAAGCATTTAAGAGAAACGAAACCTACATTGTATTCCAAATTCGAGTAAACTCTGCACACATGACCGTGGTTCTTATCTTGACTAATATGTCATTATGACCAAAAGAAAACAACAGTTGAAGGTGCACTTGCCTCGCTGATTGAAAACTTCCAACTCCCGCCTGCCTCTTTAAATTAACAAACTCGATCTTGATCCCCTTCCTTTGTAACTTCATCATGTGCTCGATAAATTCCATCACAGTACAAGAACCTTCATTTCTTAGTCCCACTTGCTGATCAAATGTCGAAGACTCAACTCTCCTTGAATTGTTGTCACCACGCCTTGTAAAGTCTTTAGTTCCCCCATTACAGTTACTGCTTTCTGCCAGTGAGTATGATGTTAGGCACTTGTTTAACCAAGCTAGGTGGTCCACTTTCAGTGTTCCGCCTAAACTTTCAGGAATTGAATATGCCGGAAGTCTCTGTGGTAGCATTTCTTTAGGGATTACTTCAATTCTTTCCTTCAGTTTCTCTTGAAGAAAGTTTGAAAAAACAGACAACACTGCTCTAAACCACATCGGAGGAGAGATGATGAAAACATTCTTGAGCCTAGCTGGATACCCACCCTAAGAAAAAAGATTTGACAGCTGTCATCAGGCTTAATCATTTTACAAAAACAATAATTACAGTGGAATCCCGATTTCTCAAACCGTCGATTTCTCAAGTTTCCCTTGGATTTGTGTCACTGTAATTTTACACACACAATATTTCAAACTCCCGATTTCTTGTACTAATTTTTGTTTTCCTTGGAGGTTCGAGAAATCGGGATTCCACTATAATTATTCAGGGGACACCTCCATTAAGGGGACACTTCTCCTTGTCCCAAGGGTGCCCCCTTAAAGGTCAAATGCAACAAAATTTTAGTAAGATTAGTTTTAAGTCGAAATAATAGGGAATATTATGAATTATCATATTCTTAAGTTTGAAACGATTTGGACAAAACGTCGTCGAGATATTAGACTTTGAAAACCGCCTTTTTTTTCGCTTCCACAAACGGAAGCGTTCGGGCAAACTTCGGAAAATTGTCGGAAATGGGAAGCTCACCACATATGACGTCACATACACGCGCGAGTCCGCGAGAAGAGCGAGAATTACAAAATTCTGCAGTTTCAAAACATCAACAAGTATGGTGTTTTGTGCTGCTTTTAACTGTAGTAACTGTTCAAAATCAGGCGTAAGCTTTTTTACATTCCCTAAAGACGAGAAGAGATGCAAGGAATGGGTGAGATTAATGAAAAGGAAAGATTTCACGCCAACTGCAGCATCTCGTCTTTGCTCCGTGCATTTCTCCCCTGAAAGCTTCGAGCAGAATCTTGAGTTAGGGCACACCTGGGATCTCAGTTCAAGACACGAAGACTTCGACTGAAAGCTGATGCTTTACCGACCATTTTCAACTATGGAATAAAGTGAAGTATTGACCAAGAATGTCCTTCAAAAAGCACGACGAACACGGAATGCGGTCGTTCACGACGTTCAGCCTTTGCGAAACGCAGAAAGCTAAAGGTATAAAGTCGCAAACTTTCTTGTATCAGGTTTGATTTGACAGATCCACAAACTACTTTTCTAATCTGAGCCTACAATAAAAAGGCCGGAAAATAACGTTTTTATTTGTTTCCTACGTGCATGGTTCTGTGATGCTAGAAATCTTGAAAATCTGTTTTATTAACGCAAGGTCGCTATAAACACTACCGAAGAAATAAAACTTAAGCTTAAGTTAATGAATCCAAATAACAAGAAACTCGGACGATTAATTTCTTATACGGAAATATGTAATTACAGAAAGGTACGTAGCTGCGAAGAACAGACGATGTTGCCTCGAACAGAATTTCACCACTAAAAGCAGCTGAAATGAGAAGCTATTTCAAATTAACACAAAAACCATTCAAAGTCGCAACCGGCAAGTTTTAGGACAATCTTCATTCTTCAATACTCTTGAAAGCATTTTTCGAGTAAAACTGTTTCCTCAGTTTTCTACAATTTCATTTCCCATGTTAATCTAATTTTTGCATTCGGTCGGGTGGCAATTTACAACTTTTATTTTATGCGAAGCCTCGCCAAACTCAATTCAAGCTTGCATTCAATTTCAACGTACGGCGCAACTATAAATTTATACTTGCCGAGAATTATTTTCTGCCGGGACTACCGGTATCACTAGGTTCTTTCTTGAATGAAACTTAACGGAAGGTTTGTTTAGTAAAAAGGAGAAACGAAAAGCAAATGATTAAAACTAAGGAATTGAGTCTAAACACGGAGATTGTAATTTAAAAACCGTAAGCTAGCTAGTGCGGGCGGTGAAACTCAGGATTTCCAAAACAACAACAAACTCAAATTCTGTCGGTTAAAATCAAATGAGCACTCGCCTTTTTGAAGAAATGCAAGCTCTTTAATTCCACTGCGTAGTTCTCCATTCACGTGTCAATGATAAGAGAGCAATATAATGTGAGAAATTCAGTAAAAGCTTCTTCGCATCGACCTTCACACGTTGTTGAAAACACGCGCGAAAACACGCGCGTGAAAACAAACTCACCACATATGACATCACAAAAACAGCAAATTCGTTTCCATTCCAAGCGCGGTCATTCCTGCTTCGTTTTCGTTAAGCCGTCGGAAATTCTCGGAAATTATCGAATTTCGTGCCACAAATCGCCCCAAACCAGCTTTTGAGGGTTGAGTATGATTGATGCTAGTATAAAGAACAGTTTTCGCGACAAAAGAAAAAAATGCCAAATTTCGTTGCATTTGACCTTTAATGGAGGTTCCACTGTATATCAATAAAATGCACTAGTCAGATTAAACTACTAACACTACACTATTAAAAATAATTGTACAATCAAATGTTTCAACACATATTTTAATGAAGTCTTTGTTACCTTTAACAAACCCATCACTTTCCGAGCAAGATTGTAATCAAAATTATGATAGCCTGATTCTGTCATGTCATACAGAAGAACCAAGCCATTCTTCTGCGTTTCATAGCTGGAAAAAATGCAAAGAATCAGTGACAGGCGATAAAGCAGAGGTTTGACGGTTCACGGTTCGACGTATGTGCACGCTATGAAGTAATCCCATTTAATTTCAGTGTTTATGAACCAATCAGAAGCAAGTAGATAACTCAGGCGGAAAATTTGCCTGTGACTGATGACCAAAATTCACTGACAGAAAATTTCAATGGATTACACCAACAATGTCGAGATTGTATTTAGTGTTGACCTGTCGACAGCCACCAGAATAAATCCTTCGGGCCATAGTATTAACTTTATTTTGGTGGCTGTCATGGCAGGCATGCATCTAGCTGTGAACTCATCCCTTTAAGCTGAACACTTCAACTGGCCACAAAATTTTCACAGGGAAATTTCCCGCCCATTAAATGGGCCGAACGAACCGTAAAACACTCCCTTTAATGACTTAATTTTTCCATGCCTTTGTGATTACTGAATCTTATTATCCATGGCATGATTTGAAGATTTTTTGTGGCCTACAACAACTACATATAGGTAAAGTAATTTATGGCCTACAAATGTTAAGAACGAATGTCGCTAAGGATGGAGCCAAATTGGAAATGGTCAAAATAAACTTTCCTTCATACTTTGTGTGTAGTTAGGCCTTGGGGTGGAGACATTCATGATGATATTTGTTTCACTTCCTGCACTAACCTAGACTTGGGATCAGGGGGGGAAGTTCATGCCCCAAAATGTATTTTTTGAGGTATTTTTAACCCTGAAAACTGAGATTTTGTTAACTAATTCTCTCAAAATGCAAAAGACCGGTTAAAATTCTGCTGACATCCTGGTATAATATCATCCTTCCACTCCACAAAACTGGCACCGGATTTTCAGTTTGCCCCCTGGGGCCCCCCTGGCCCCCTGTCCTTTGTAAGGGGGGGAACCGCCTTTTTAAAAAACTGAAAATGAGACATCTTTGGCTAAAATAAAATCAAACTGGTATTCATATTTTGATCAAATTTGAAGTTACAAATGAATATTTCGTCCTTTGTGAATCTTTTGGTACTGAAAAGTCCGCGGGCACTCAACTATTTTTTGCAGAACAAATAATTTACAATTACATACCCACGGCAAAATGTTAATTTTCCGTCATTTTCAATGCCCACTTTCTGGGGCTTAAATAATGCTATTTGTAGCAACTTACTACTACACTGTTTCTCTTTCATCGATAATTTGAAAATATTTCACTTTTACAGCTTACATTTAAGCAACTTCAGAAAAAAAAATGTTTTGAATAGCACACCACTGGTGAAGCTGTTAATTTATGCAAATAATAACACTCAACTTTCCGGCCAAAAAAATATAAAACTGAGTTGTGTAGTCAATTAAACCACATAAATAAAACTTATAATAAACAATTGATGTAATGCATACCATTTATTAAGTAGTAACTTCAAGAACCATCTCAGAGGCAACGAGGAATCACGCCGAATATTATAATCATTAAGCTTATAATTCATCGATGCTTTCGTTATGCCCAGATAATAAATACCACCATGTTGAAACTATAGTTCTCGTCAGTTGGATCAGCTCCAAATGGTTTCTTTTACACTGGAAATATTATCTGGAATTTGCTGCAGCGGCTAGCTATCCACAAAATACTACAAACAGTTTCACGATGCTCCACTGATCGATGCTGTTACCGCCATGTTGGATCACTTCTTGTCAGGCCGTGATGAATGCTTTACAGGCAACCTCCCTGTTCTTTTAGAA
This sequence comes from Desmophyllum pertusum, assembly GCA_029204205.1. Taxonomy (NCBI): domain Eukaryota; kingdom Metazoa; phylum Cnidaria; class Anthozoa; order Scleractinia; family Caryophylliidae; genus Desmophyllum; species Desmophyllum pertusum. The sequence continues at coordinate 67,711 of MU826879.1, read as the reverse complement.
ATGTCCGATCTCTCGAGCTCCACAATTCTCAGCTATAAATCCTGAGTTATAAATCAGTTAGCGGCTAGTAAATCCTTTTGAAGTATCACTGTTGGTTGTATAAAACTCCAAATACGCCGGGACACTTGGTGTGTTTATCTTTTATGGTTTCCGCTGACCGAAAAAAGATAAACATTCGTCCCGGCTTATTTGGAGTTTTAATACAACCAAACAGGGATACTTCAAAAGGATTTATATAGCTAACTGATTTATAACTCAGAATTTGTAGCTGAGAATCGTGGAGCTCAAGAGATCGGACATTTCTAAAAGAACAAGGAGGTTGCCTTTAAAGCATTCATCACGGCCTGACAAGAAGTGATCCAACATGGCGGCGACAGCAATGATCATATCGGTGGAGCATCGTGAATCTGTTTCAGTTTGTAGTAATTTGTGGGTAGTTAGCAGCTGCAGCCAATGCCAGATAATATTTCCAGTGTAAGGAGGAGGTTGCCTTTAAAGCATTCATCACGGCCTGACAAGAAGTGATCCAACATGGCGGCGACAGCAATGATCATATCGGTGGAGCATCGTGAATCTGTTTCAGTTTGTAGTAATTTGTGGGTAGTTAGCAGCTGCAGCCAATGCCAGATAATATTTCCAGCGTAAAGGAAACCATTTGGGGCTGTTCCGATGGATGAGAACTATAGTTTCAACACGGTGGCACATAACGGTGGCACATAACGAAACCATCGATGAATTATAATATTTGGCGTGATTCCTCGTTGTCCCTGAGATGGTTATTGAAGTTACTACTTAATAAATGGTATGCAAAACATCAATTGTTTATTATAAGTTTTATTTATGTGGTTTAATTGACTACACAACTCAGTTTTATATTTTTTTGGCCGGAAAGTTGAGTGTTATTATTTGCATAAATTAACAGTTTCACCAGTGGATGTGCTATTCAAAACATTTTTTTTTCTAAAGTTGCTTAAATGTAAGCTGTAAAAGTGAAATATTTTCAAATTATCGATGATAGAGAAACGGTGTAGTGGTAAGTTGCTACAAATAACATCATTTAAGCTCCAGAAAGTGGGCATTGAAAATGACGGAAAATTAACATTTTGTCGTGGGTATGAATTGTAAATTGTTTGTTCTGCAAAAAATAATTGAGTGCCCGCGGACTTTTCAGTACCAAAAGATTCACAAAGGACGAAATAGTCATTTGCAGCTTCAAATTTGATCAAAATATGAATACCAGTTTGATTTTATTTTAGCCAAAGATGTCTCATTTTCAGTTTTTTAAAAAGGCGGTTCCCCCCCTTACAAAGGACAGGGGGCCAGGGGGGCCCCAGGGGGCAAACTGAAAATATATTATATATTATACCAGGATGTCAGCAGAATTTTAACCGGTCTTTTGCATTTTGAGAGAATTAGTTAACAAAATCTCAGTTTTCAGGGTTAAAAATACCTCAAAAAATACATTTTGGGGCATGAACTTCCCCCCCTGATCCCAAGTCTAGGTTAGTGCAGGAAGTGAAACAAATATCATCAAGAATGTTTCCACCCCAAGGACTAACTTCACACAAAGTATGAAGGAAAGTTTATTTTGACCATTTCCAATTTGGCTCCATCCTTAGCGACATTCGTTCTTAAGTTTTGGATTCACTGAAAGTTTTCAGTCTCATAAGAAACATGCAATAGAGTTATACTCTCTGCTCAAACATTTGCAGAATGAAAATATTGGTACAGCATTTCACTAGGTCCTGTGATCTGATATAATCACAAGACTGCTTTTCATAAACTTTCCTTTTTTTAATCTTTTATAATGTAAGCTGTTCAAGCAAAAAAGAAAGTACAGGGCACGAAATTGCGCCTGATACAGTCGCCAATGCGCCCAAGTTTTCCACGTTGGCGACCAAATCCTGAAAATTAGTCGCCAAATTGGCGACTACGCCAACTAGAATTCTGACATCTTACCTGAGGTTTTCAGTTCTAACTTTGTCATAAAAAAGTCACACAATAGATTAAAGTTAAAAAACAATATTTCTCTGGTCTTGTTTTGCTTTCATCACAAGAAATATGGGCCAAAAAACGTCAACAAAAGTTTCTCTCAGCTCAGTGAACAAATCGCCCTATAATGCATTGCGAGTTGTGCGAAACCGTTTGAATACGTCATGTATGCCGATGGATTGTGTCTCTGGTGCTGAATTTCTACACAACCCTTCAAACCAGTTTGTAACTTTGGAGGTAAATTGAACCAAAACACATGGAAAGTTGTGTTTCTTTTGTACATGTAAGTTGTATAATAATTAGGTTTCCACCCCAATTAAAAATAATAAATTAAAAAATTAACAAAAATTAAAAAAAAATTAAATAAATAAAAAGAATAAATTTAAAATTTTTTGGGGGAAAAAATGGCGACTAACTTTTTGTAGTTGGCGACCACTTTGGAATATTTAGGAGCCAAATGGCTCCTGGAAAAAAAAGTTAATTTCGTGCCCTGAAGTAAAGTCTAAAATCTTGGACTTTGTCGGAAATATTGGAAGGAAACATTTGTGGGTGTGGCTTTAATTCAGTTTTGACACCTAAGAGGTTGACTCAGTAGTTATATTTTTGCAATTTAAAAGCCCTTAAATTGTGCCCTGTTAACAGCGTAAGCTCTAAATTTAATTTTCTTTGTATCTAGAAAGGATGGAAAGTGGAACTCTAGTAAAGATTGATGCATGAACTGAATGGTACAAAATCCTCTAGTTCAAAGCTGAGCTGCAAATGTTTGTACCTTTTCAGACACTCATCCAACTGGAATGCAATGCCCTGTATGACCGTCCTGTGACTTGTTGCTGCAGGAAAGTGTTCCCTAGCTGTGAATACTGCTATTGCTGCACCTCCTGAGTCACGCGCATCCTACAAAGACACAACATATTATTTAATATTAATAGCTTTTACGGTAATGGATTAACCTGAAAAACAATTTGACCCACAATACAGATACACATGTATATCAGATCAGTAAGCAGATTTGTAACATGACAAACTAATACCACTCACCAAAACTGTAAACTTTCCACCAAGTAATTCAGATCTCAAAGGTTCATCATATGGAGCCATTTCTTGTAAGTAATACAAATGACGTTCATACTGTAAAAATAAAGTCACAAGAAGTCATCACAAAAAGTGTAACATATGGGATGTTCAAACTGGATGTTACAACTTTTTACAATAATTTCCAGTCAGCATCAAGCAAGAAATTACTTAACTAAAGATAAGTTTTTTAAAACTATTAATATTAAAATATATATAAGTCTAACTAGACATAAATTATGTCTCTCTTTGGGTACAATTTTTTGAACTCAACTGAAAACTTCAATACAGACGACGGGCACTACAAAGATCCACGTACCACCTCTGATTGGTCGTTATTCTTATTTCACTAATCAGAGACACTTCACAGCCAGTGGGGGAGGGGGAACTCTAATATAAAAGTGACACGGGTGATCGTCAGAAATTCAGTACCCTAGGATAACTCTAACGGCATTCATTTTAGATTTTAACACCCTAAGTGGTACCAAACCACAAAATTTCTAGATATAGATATAGATATGGCATCATTAATGGGAATTACATCATACAAACCAGTACACCCCCTGACTACACTAGTCAATTTTTCATGCAACTTGCCTTTCAATTGCGTGAAAAATTGCCTAGTGTAACACACCCTGGAATGAACATGCCTGAGTCACAACATTTTTGTTGGAGCAAGAATTGCATAAAGTAGAATCAATTTCTTCTTGCAACAATCCCAGCAATGCTTCAACTAATTTTTTATGCAATTCCTGGGGAAAAATCATTATTACAACTTTTTGTCTCGCAATTGGCAAAACAACACTGTCTAGTGTAACAGTGCCTTTAGGGGGAACCCTGGAAATGTACATGGAATCCTTAGTGCCAAGCCTTAGCATTCAATAGCCTGATTTCTTAAATTTACTGACTAGCCTCTGGGCTACAGAAGTTGAAATGTCAAATCCTGCTATTAAAGAAATAAACATGCATTTGAACGATAGCCACAGGCTACCAGGTTATGGCCCCACCAATACAATAATTAATATTATTATACAATGCTAATGCTATCTCAGTTTTGATTGGCTAAAAACACTCGCTAATAGAGTACTAAAGTTATGACGTCACAAAATTAATTAAATTTGCGAAATTATGAAATTTGATTAGTTATTCGGAGAAAGCATGCCAAAAAACGTCCACTGGCCAAAAATTAGCTCTTCATTGCCATTTGCGGCCGAGATATGGGCACTTCAGGTTTTAATTTCTCCATACAAACCCTTCTAATTTTGCATCTGTTCCTTCAGTTTAGAACAGGTGCAAAATTAGAGAGGTTTGTATGGGACAGTACCAAACTTTGAACCTCTATATCTTCTGTTCTATTCGTGCAAACAAATTGAAATTTTGTGGCTGATCATACAGCAGCAATCGTTATCTAATGATGGGATTTTGAGGCGTGATAAAAATAATTTGCAAATTTGTGACGTCACACTTTACCACTCTATTCCAGATGGCACTGCGTCAAAGCGTTATTCTACAGACACTGTTATTTATGCATGTAGGTATGACGCGCTTTTGCAGACAATGGTTTTTATGCATGTTGATTGACGTCATGCACGTGTACCATGCATAGTTCGCTTCATTAGCAGCAACAAAAAAGAAATAAATTAAAAGTATTCCACAATCCGTGAAGGAAAAAGCTACAAAACGCTACAAATTTAAGTTAAGCCCGAAATGATGATTTAGTTTTTTAAATGTACAATAAAACAATTTTATTGGATTCAGTTTTTGCATGATAGCGAAATTATCAAGGCCTTGGTTTGTGTTATCTGCCTCAGCCCACAGATAACACAAACCTCGGCCTTGATAATTCTCGCTATAATGCTCAACCTCATCCACAGTGAACATAAAAGCGTGCTCTTACTAGTCATACTTTACAAAAATAGCAATGCAAAATTGCAATGGGAAAATCCACCCAGTTGTCTGGATATCAATTTCAGCTTTAATACCCTTTCCCAATCCCTTGAATCCTCTTATCGTTCTCCAACTCTGCTTTGATGAAGCCGTGAGAATAATCCCCCCACTTAGCTGCAACTTTAGTACATCCTCTTAACTTTGCAACCTTTTAAACATCATTCTAATGAAATCTCTTACTTGAACTTCATACAACCTCAAAATTGGCCATCTAAATTTATATACTAATAATTTATTATTTCTGTCATGAATCATGTTCTTTCCATTTTGTAGACTTCATGTCATATATGTAGCTATAATTTTATCGGGAGGCAGGTCATGATTATATGAACCCCAACTACATTATACAAAGGCCCTACAGAAATAAATTGCAGTTTTCACTATTTCCTTGGACCAGACTCACGATTTGAGGGTGGATTAAATCATTCATTTTGGAATATGTTTTTTCTGTTGACTACAGCTTGAAAGGCCACTTCTGACACTGTGTCATGCTTCTTGATGCGCTGTGTGACTCATTAAAAAACATATCACGAAATGTATTAGTTACTACTACTTATTATAAGACTTATTTCATGATAATTTTAGAAAGGCTATAGATGGCTCATCTTGAAAATGTTAGCCTAAATTTTTCAAATTTGTTGCTTTTAATCCATATCAATCTTCCCCAGTCTAAACCATCCTTGTTCCTTTTTGGTTAATTGGATGTTTTTCTACCTTAACCCTTTCACTCCCAGAGTCAAACCTTGAGTCATTAAATGTGGTTGTACCTTTTGAGTCTGTGGATAAAACCCCAGCATGTGACCATTCAAATGAAAGCTATTCAGCAGTACTTTCATGAAAGGCTGTCTGTTTTTGACAATGTTCAAAATGAAATTGAATATGTTTTTCTTCAGTTTTGAGCTTAGCACTCTTGGGAGTGAAAGGGTTAATAAAGTATTAATTTTATGTATCGTTCAAATGGAAGGTTTAGGCCACTATTTAGGCCACTATCATGAGCATCACTTGCTTTAAGGGCCACTTATCATAAGCATCACTTCAAAAAGCCAGAAGTCAAAAAATATATTTTTACATCAATGGAAACCTAAAAATAATGGTCCAGTTTTGTTAAAAATTACTATAATTATACTTACTATTCTTTGTTTTCATCTGACGTCATCAAAATTCTCACATAAAAACTGTTAATCCTACAAAGCTCTTCTTTTTATATCTTCTAGACATAGAACTCATTAATCTCTATGCAAAGTTTGGTATCAATCCAGTGATTCCTTTTGGAAATAATTAAAAGCTATTTGATATTTGTGATCTCTGCTGGATGAACGTGTTTCTGAACTGTCACAAAAAACGGATATTTTTATGTCATTTTAAATTTTCAGATGTGATAATAATTTACATGTAGAAGTGATGTCTAAACAGATTTGAAGTGAACTTTAGCTAATGATATTGACGGTAGAATCTACTAGATACTTCTTGTGCGGCCATATTTGTGCCCCTCTGAAGGACACAAACATGGCGGCGGCATACTAAATACTGTAATTTTCTGAAAATTAGTTTGGCAATAACTTGGTTATGAAAAACGCTACAAAGCTATAATTTGGACAAAACTTTTATTTCTGCCAGTTCTTTTACCGGTCAATTTTCTGATGTTGTTCAATGCAAGCAAACAGTTTTTGTAATGTTGATGAAAAACACCAATAGGTACTCTGCAGGGCTGAAAATAACAGTTGGTCATCGGCTGACCAAAATTGGCCAATGTCTGATGAAATCCCAACTGTGGTCGGACATAATGTCCAGACCATTTTTTTTTTGCCTTCCAACGCAAACATTGACAATGCTTTAGATTAGCAGGTCTGCTTATACTGTAATATGATGTCCGACAGTGACTTAATCACACACATGTATGTCCTTTCAAGAAAAAAAATTATTTGCAGCCCTGATACTTAGTATACAGACCCAGTCAAATGTACTGGCCCAGAACCTTCTATGAGCTTAAAAGCTATAAATAAGCCATAAAAGGAGTGCTTTCATGAGTTACCCATGTAGGAGCTTTTGATCTCAACTTGAATAGGTCAGGTAAACTTTTTCAAGTTCTCCTCTAAGGCCTTGTGTCTTAGAAATCACTAAAAAGTTATTACCGTTTGCTCAGCCTCTCCAACAATTCTTTGATGTTCTAGGCACATTTCATGTATGAGCGAGCTTATATAGTTGAAGAACGTGGTGGAAAAACGACATTACGACAATATAATTCTATTGTCGTAATGTCGTTTTTCCACCACGCCCTTCAGTTATAATTTTAGAACAGTTTTGACCAAAAAAGGAGCAAAATCCCCATGATAGTGCACCTTTAAATATATATATATTGTGACAGCTCCTTCAAAACAGGAAGTACCGAACCCCAGCCTGAAGAGCCTCGCTGTTGAATATTTTCCTTTACTTTTATTTTGAATGAATCATAATAAATTAGATGAAATTGTATAGCAAAACCGCCTTTCTAAAGACCCACAATGAATTCGATGAACAAGAACAAAATATTCACTTTCATTCATTTCTGACCCAATACTAGGAAAACAGATTAAGAATCGATACAGCCATAAAAATCAAATTACAAAAGAAGAGATTAAATTCGCCGTAGATTATCTGTGTTTTTTTGCTCATTTGACTTCTTATAAATAATTCTTATATGAGTCGCTTATTTAGGTTACATTAATATTCGAAGGTCTCTATAGGCAGGCGCCATTATCTATACTGAAGATACACAAAAGTGAACATGTAGTACCAAAGAAAAGCAAATTGTACCTCTTTTGTAATTAGTTTACACTTACCAAAGGTTAAAAGGTGCTTTTAACAAAGAGCTATTCTCGGTTTACCAGAATTAAGCTTATAACGGGAAAAAAATTTCGTCGACGATCTAAAAACATTAGCACAAGTCTGGCACAATTACACTTCTACCGTTCGCGCATTAAAGAAGAAAACATCGAACGCAATTTCATTCATGTTACAGTATCCTCACCTGATATTGTCTGTATAAATTGACTGCTCGTTCAGCATTAAATTTCCGAGCCATGAGAAATGTCAAAGCGGTGGAAGTTCCAACAGGACTAGAGCCATGTTCAGCACGATCTTTATTCGCTTCCCTCAGGAAAACTGCGATGGCCTGTGTCAGACAACAAGATAAACATGTCATATTTTGAAAGAATGAAATGTAAAGGAAGTGTTATAGCGTATTGGACTGTATACTGTACCTCTTGTTCTTGATCCGATCGCACGATCATGCCAATTTCCGCCATCTTCCAATCTGTTCTGACAAGCAACACCGCTGGCTAAAATGCCACAGGCTTAGCAACAGGGAGCCACAGGTTACCCAATTTTTTCTGGGCCTTCTGGGCCTCATGGTCCCTCGTTTATTCGCGCGCGGCTTTGGCTATCGTAAATATCATAACTACGATAACTTGCGTATTATCAACAGCGTAGATTAGCCTGAAAAAGCTGACAGTTTTCTCATTCCTTTTACAAAGGTCAAATCGGTGATATATGGGCCCAAGAGAATATTATATTCTCTTGATGGGCCTTAGCCCGCCGGAGTTCGCTTCTCGTTTCCTCGCGCTTCGCGCTCACTGAGCTCGACGACAGCTCGACTTGTTCCCAGGGTCTACTCCGCTTTCAAGATGGCGGCTGGGCGCAGAGAAGACCCTGGCCCAGGATAATACATACATACTAGACTGCGTGGCAGGCGTGAGGGAGGAGGGGTACGGAAGCCGATAAGGGTCACAAGTTGTCGCTTCCAAGTTGTCGCTTCCAACTTGTCGCTTCCAACATGTCGCTTCCGAGTTGTCGCTAACAAAGGAGGGACTTCTTGTAGTATAATGTGGAAGGGAGGGGGAGGGGGTGTGGGAGAACTATACGAATCTCTAAGAGGTTAGTTATAGCCACACGAGCTTTTAAATTAACTTCCTCCCCCCGGAATATCTGCTTCCGAGTTGTCGCTTCGAAGTTGTCGCTTCCGAGTTGTCGCTTCCGAGTTGTCGCTTCCGAGTTGTCGCTTCCGAGTTGTCGCTTCCAAGTTGTCGCTTCCGAGTTGTCGCAAGAGAAGACTGGTAAAGAGTTAGTCGAAGATGGCAGCCAAGTTGGCGAAGTTCGCGTGTTTTTATGTGCTTTTTATTCTATGTATATGTTCGTTTGGAATTTGTACACTTCCTTCTCTTCCAGATAGTACTATATTACAGGTACGTTGAAACATTTATCATCAAATTTCGTTTCGTTTAATAAGGTGGCCCAATCGGATTTTTCAGTGACGACAATCCAACAGAAAATAGATCGTCACAGCTGTACTAGACAAAGATTAAAGTTTCAGATGAGGTTTCTTTTATCATCAAGCGTTATATGAATACATGATGTACTGGAATTTACAATTACGGGGAGATGAAAACGCTTTCATATAAGACAAGTATGCCAGCTCGAAGATCAGACCCAGCTTACGACGTTGATGTCAAGTTGCTATGGTAACTCCGATTTTGATAAATTCCATACATCATGTATTCATAAAACGCTCGATGATAAAACTTACCTCATCTGAAACTTTCATCTTTTTCTAGTATAGCTGTAACGATTTATTTTCTGTTGGATTGCTTATGGTGGTACACTAGTTGCTCAAAGTTGAAAGGTATCGTTACTGAAAAATCCGATTGGGCCACCTTTAACGAACGGAATTTGATGATAAATGTTTCAACGTACCGCTAATAGTGCTATCTGGAAGAGAAGGAAGTGTACAATTTCCAAACGAACATATACATAGAATAAAACGCACATAAAAACACGCGAACTTCGCCAACTTGGCTGCCATCTTCGACTAACTCTTCTCTTGCGACAACTTGGAAGCGACAACTTGGAAGCGACAACTCGGAAGCGACAACTCGGAAGCGACAACTTGGAAGCGACAACTCGGAAGCGACAACTTGGAAGCGACAACTTGGAAGCGACAACTCGGAAGCGACAACTCGGAAGCGACAACTCGGAAGCGACAACTCGGAAGCAGATATTCCGGGGGGAGGAAGTTAATTCAAAAGCTCGTGTGGCTATAACTAACCTCTTAGAGATTCGTAAAGTTCTCCCACACCCCCTCCCCCTCCCTTCCACATTATACTACAAGAAGTCCCTCCTTTGTTAGCGACAACTCGGAAGCGACAAGTTGGAAGCGACAACTCGGAAGCGACAACTTGGAAGCGACAACTTGTGACCCTTATCGGCTTCCGTAGGAGGGGAGTTCGAGCGCGAAGCGCGATCGGCGCGAGGGATTACTCCCTCCCACGATCCCTCCCACGATCGCGCTTCGCGCTTCGCGCTCGCCGAATTCCCCTCCCTCCCCTTTCTACGCCTGCCACGCAGGCTACATACATACCGGCGAACTGTTGGATACACAGGCGAAATACTCCACGAATCGTGGAGATTTTGTCACGTGACACACGATCGAAACTCATTTTCTCTATACTTGACCAACGGTTCCAGGGTAACAACAAGTGCAAAAAGAAATGATGGTGAATTTTAAGCTTGCTAGAAAGACTGATGTTTATCAGTCAGTGACAAAAGCTACTCGGAAAAAAAAATTGGGAGTTTTTCCCTTGTAAGCCGCTCGTAGATTGGGACCGGGGGGGGGGGGGGGGGGGGGTGTCCTGAACTTCATGCTTGCTGTAAAGCTTATACTCGGTCCTTACATCTTTGTTCTTGTTCTATATTGCAAAATATTACACCAGGGCCCAGTTGTTCAAAGGGTGGATAGCGCTATCCACCGGATAAATCGCTATCCAGTGGACAAGTGTTAACAGGCACTACTCGCTTAATTTCCCTTCCGTTCGATTTCACTATCCAAAGAAGCTTTTGCGGAGGAGAGAGGAAAAGTCCCTAACTTCTTGGGACAAAATAAAGTGACCATAAGTGGTTTTAATGCGGGATTTTAGTGCATGTAACTGATCAATCTTTGGTTTCCTATATTTTTTTAACGTAAAGGTGTAGACTGATTAAATAACTCGTTAGCCTTGCAGGCCATGCAAACGTCTAAGGAGATGAATCCCTGACAGAACACCAGCCCCCTCCTCCAGGTTTGAGGATTGGTCACATGAAAATTTCACCTATAGCAAACTAGCTAGTCTACAGTGGACCGATGTTCCGTCGGTAACGGAGAAACTGATGCCTTGTTTTCTTTGGGACATTTCACTCTTCAACCCTTCTTTCGTAGCCTGTGAGAGCAGCCAGGCTTTTCGTCTGTTATTTCATGCATTAAAATACAGGCGAAAAGCAAATGAAGGATAAGGTTAATTTTTTGTCTGAATGACTCTATGTATTTCCATTTTGATTAAAAATCGATAACGATTGATATCCGAGACTGCTTGTAGGGGTTAGGGCGTTAATAATTCAGATCAATGACAACATATAAAGATATAAATACTCTTCGGAGGAAATTTTATTCAGTAACAAACTCGCATAAAACAAAAATATATATGTTCATGCCTTAAAAGGTGGCCCGCGGTTATTTATTGGAGCGGAGGCTCCCTTTTTAAAAACTAATTTTCCGCATGAAAGCGTTAACTGATTTCTGTAACTTTTGGTAATCTAAACAAGGAATCGTCAAATTATAGAAGGCTTTTAATTTTAGGGCAATCGGAATAAACGATTAAGAGATACAAGCGTTATTAAAAGACCTTGTTTTTTAAGAAAACGCGAATATTTTCATAAAACGGAGATAGATTTTTTTCTTATTACGTTCAATAAGTTCCAAGACTTCAAGGTTTACTGTGAGCAAGTTTCCACAAAAACGGCTGCACAGAAATTGCTACACAGTTCACTGCTTAATTTTCACTTCAAAATTATATGCTTGTGTATTTCTTCAGCTGTTGCAAGAACGCTAAAATAATTATTATATCGCACCTATCATTGGAAAGCTTAATGTTATCTAAAACTTTGCTGAATAATCGGAAAAGATCGGATACTCCACGGAAAAGCTATAAGCGAATGAAGAACAAGATGTTTATGTGCGTAATTTGTGAATTTAAAGATATTCAAGTTTGTTCGACTTTTGAAAAAACTACCGATTTGTTTTCGCTTATTTCTAAGTATGATAAAATACAGAATATGTACAAACGGCCTAACCTTGTTTCAGGAGTGTAGCGTCGATGAAGCTCGGAGAATTTGGCTCGTCAATTTAGCTGCTTCATGTCTTCCATTTTACAAATGCTAGGAAAACCCCTCGTGTTCCGTAAATTATTCAAACTTGCCGCGTTCTGGAATTTATTTGTCACTTGGGAATTACGGATCATCGAAAATTTCCTTGGAATGTCATTGATCGTTCATTATCATTTCAATTTTCGATGATCTGTAAAATTCCCAAGTGCAAAATAAATCCCACAACGCGGCAAATTTGAATAATTTACGGAAGACGAGGGGTTTTCAAAGCATTGGTAAAATGGAGGACATGAAGTAGCTAACTTGACGACTTAATTCGCCGAGCTTCATCGAGGCTATACGCCCAAAACTAGGCGAGGTCGTTTTTATATATGCTGGATTTTATCATACTTAACAATTACGGAAAACAAATCGGTAGTTTTTTCACAAGTCGAACAAACGTGAATATTTTGAAATTCACAAATTACGCACTATAAACATCTTGTTCTTCATTTGCTTATAACTTTTACTGGGAATTTCCGATCTTTTCCGATTATTCAGCAAAGGTTTAGGTGGTATCAAGCTTTCTAACAATAGATGCGATCTTAGCATTATTGAAGCGTTCTTGCAACAGATGAAGCAAATACACGAGCATATTATTTTGAAGCTAAAATTCAGCAGTGAACTGTGCAGCAATTTCTATGCAGCCGATTTTGTGGAAACTTGCTCACAGTAAACATTGAAGTCTTGGAACTTATTGAACGTAATTAGAAAAAAATCGATCCTCGTTTTATGAAAATATTCGCGATTTCGTAAAAAACAAGGTTTTCTAATAGCGCTTGTATCTCTAAATTTTAAATTTCGTTTGCCCTAAAATTAAAAGCCTTCTAAAATTTAAAGATTTCTTATTTTGAATACCAAAAATTAGAGAAATCGGTTGACGCTTTCCTGCCGAAAAGTAGTTTTAAAAAAGGGAACCTCCGCTCCAATAAACCGCGGGCCACCTTAACCGCTTAACGCCGGTTTTGTCTGTTTTTGGGACGACGTTCTGGTATAGGCCGGCGGGCTAATCTTTCCCTGTTCAGTCGTATGTCTTCTTCTCTTTCTCTTTGCTACCTATTATCCAAACTATAAAATAAAAATAAAAACAAAAAGAAAGATGTAAAGTCTGTTAACTTGATATGAAAAACAATTAATTGTTTAATTACATCGCCTAAAATGTACATGTGGTCTTCTAAAAGTTACCAGGATAACTCTAGATCTATTGGGGTAGCCTGAGATCAGGCTCCTGAAGAAAATTTGCGAGTGAAGCGAGCCGAGTCGCTGCCTGGGGTCATTTTCATTTTCATTTTCATCCGGGGAACTCGATCTCTCGTGGGGCTAATATATGCCATACTTTCGAAATTGTACTAACTTGGGTCGTCTAACTGCTTTATGTGACCAGAAGAAGGCCAGAATCCTTCAAAAAGTAGTTTTTAACTTCAAGCCACCATTTTCGCGGCACCCAAAAATGGCCGCAGTAAGAGTATTGGCGCGCAAAGCACACTGGTTGAGAGGGACCCTTTAAAACAATAACAGTGGCTCAATTTTGCTGGAATTTTAGTAATGGTTGATAAAATTTTCCCTACAAATTATTTCACATAATTAAGAATCAATGGTCTAGCATTACGTACTGGAAATAAGCAGATTTTGTAGCCTTCAAAACAAAACTAAAAAAAGCGCGCGCATATTCTGTTACGAGCGCGAGGAGAAATGACGTCTTTCGAACGGATTTAATTATACGTAAACAATGCATGTTTTACTTTTCTATTGAGAAGTGAAGTGGTTTTAAAATGGCGTCAAATCATTTAGCAGAAGCCGGAGACATTAAAGCGCTCGCTTTGTTAGGAGACTTTCAACTCGAGATACCATTCGATGATATACGTGTCAAACGGTGGTCTCAACAACATAATAACGAGAAACGACGATACCTTAGGTTGGTACAAATTATCGAAAACAGAACTTTGGGGATGACCTCCAAAAAAGAAGCCGTCATGATTGAAAGAAAAGCAGAGGGATTGCGGCTGATAAAGCTGACTCATATCATTGATATGGGAAATGGGTCGCCATACATTAATGGGGTGCAGTATTATCAAACATTTCCCCCGACAACAAAAGCAAAGGTAAGAAAAAACTGGATTGCAAAAGGAATAATTTTCATGGCAAAAGTAGCCCGTCTTTGAGTGGTTCATCTGAAATACGATGCCGGAGTTGGACATTGATCTTATTTTGCATGTAGCTTTCGCGAGTATAAAACATGTTACATAAATTTCAGTGAAGCGCCCTCCGACAATCCTAAGCGAACCACACGTGTTTATACAGGGGTTACCATGGCATTTGTAGAGCGCGGTCACATTGCTACAAGCGCGGTCGCTTGGCTAAAATGATAAGAGTTACCATGTGATGTGCAGAGCATGGTCGCTTGGCTACAGGAAATTCATATAATATAAAGAGCGCATGACTGCAAGGGTTGATGTGTAACGACATCACATACAAACAAGATATACAATAGGGGGCTTACAATCTCGTTTCTAACGGCATTGTTTTGGACTCGATGTGAACTATTTACACAGTGGGGCTACTATCCAATCAGATTAAACGCTCGTAGCTGCCAATCAGGAAACATGTTCCAGGGAAAGAAAAACAAACTGGTGAACATTTTACTTTATTCAATATTCATTATTGCTCTTGAACCCTTGAAACAGGACAAAGAGGAAGAAGAAGAGGACGAGGAAGCCGCAGAAGGAGAGAAAGTGGATGAAGAAAACGAGGAAGAGGATGAACATGAAGAAGAGGAAGAGGACGAGGAAGAGGATGAGGAAGAGGATGAGGAAGATGGAGAGGACGGAGAAGAAGAGGAAGAATTAGAGGCCGAGAGAGTTTACGAAGAAGAAGAGGACGAGGATGAAGAAGAGGAAGAATTAGAGGCAGAGAGAGTGGACGAAGAAGACGAGGACGAAGAAGAGGAAGAATTAGAGGCAGAGAGAGTGGACGAAGAAGACGAGGACGAAGAAGAGGAAGAATTAGAGGCAGAGAGAGTGGACGAAGAAGACGAGGACGAAGAAGAGGAAGAATTAGAGGCCGAGAGAGTGGACGAAGAAGAAGATGAAGAAGAGGACGAGGATGAGGAAGAGGAAGAATTAGAGGCAGAGAGAGTGGATGAAGAAGAAGAGGAAGAGGTAGAAGAGAAAGTGGTAGAGGAAGAAGCGGAAGGGGTAGACGAAAAGGAGGAAGAGGTAAAGGAAGAGGAGACAGAGGAAGAAGTAAAGGTAGTGGAACTGGTAGCGGAGGAATATGAAGAAGAGAAAGAGATAATACTAGAGGAAGTGGATGAAGATAAAAAGGAAGTGGAAGAAGAGGACGAGGAGGAAGTGAAAGAGGAGGAAGAAGTAGGAGTGGAAGAGGACGGTCAGGTAGAAGAAGAGGAAGAATTAAAGGTAGTGGAACTGAATGAAGAGCAAACGGAAGAGCAGGAAGAAGCGAAAGAGGAAAGTGTGGCTGGCTGGATATGTAGTAAAATTGGGAACGTTTTTCTGAAACCAAAAGTCGTTTTCCTTTTCAAATTAGTATCGTTTATTGAGAAAATAGCTAGATGAATGATAAACTGGTTAGATGTGTTAGAGGCGCAGGCCGCGAAAGAGGCGCAGGCCGCAAAAGAGGGGCAGGTCGCAAAAGAGGCGCAGGCCGCAAAAGAGGCGCAGGCCGCGAAAGAGGCGCAGGCCGCAAAAGAGGCGCAGGCCGCGAAAGAGGCGCAGGCCGCAAAAGAGGCGCAGGCCGCAAAAGAGGCGCAGGCCGCGAAAGCGGTTCCGAGAGATAATTAATGAAGACTTATAAATGTTAGATCGAGATTTTCAAGTGTACGTGTGTTCTCATAAAGTGACCCGAGATTTGAACATTAAACAATATAGTGCGTTATATATTGCGTTTCATTATTATGATGTAAAAACTAAAGTCTGGTTGCAGTGTAAATAAAATTAGTCAGACGGACACCTCTCTAATACGGACAGTTCCCTTGGTCCAGGCAAAATGCCCATACAGAAAACTATAAAGAAAACCTCTATAATACGGACCCTGTCTATAATTTTAATACGGACAACGGACACTAAATCTCGGTCCCAGAGAGCAAATTCATATAAACTTAACCTCTTTATTACGGACACTCTTGTGATAACAGTAATACAATTTCCTGTTTGTGATTACAGATCAAGTTAACCAATTGTACCATTGTCCATATGATAAAAGTGGCATTTGTTTTCGATCAGTTTATCGACATGTTATCGCCATTTATGATATTACAAAAATAATTGGCCTTTTGGCCAAGATTTGGTTAAAATAAAATAAGCGCCTCCCTCGAATTAGTCTTTCTAAAAGCCCTTTCCAATATGATTTTTCCCTTTCGTTGGTTTTGGTTTCCTCGTCGCTCGGTTTCGCTTAAAGAAGACGACTTGTGGGAAGTCTTGGGCCGCGCAGGCTAAGAGATTCGAAGCGCTCTGGGGACGTAGTACGGTGGCCCACAGGGTCAATACAAATTTATCTATTCCAGTACAAATATATATATTCTAGTACAAATTTATCTATTCCAGTACAAATATATATATTCTAGTACAAATTTATCTATTCCAGTACAAATATATATATTCTAGTACAAATTTATATATTCCAGTACAAATATTTATATTCTAGTACAGATTTATCTATTCCAGTACAAATTTATTTATCCCAGTACAAATATATGTCCCAGTACAAATATCTATTCCAGTACAAATATTTCCGCGCACAAGGCCTGGGGCCAAACATCCAGAGCAAAACAACATGGCTGCCACAATGTCGTGCAGCTGTGGGGCTATTAACCTCGACGTTTCCGACAACTTTTGTCCTCAGTGTGGAGACAGGAACGTGTGGAGCCTACGGCGCAGTCCATACTCTTGTAAACGGGATTTCAAAGTTCGCTCGCACATATCAATCCCGTGTTGTTTCGAAAGCAAATGGACGATCGTTTTATCCGTCGTGGCCTCTCTTAAAATAGTATTCAATTAGCTGCCTTTCCTCAGAAACGTTCCTGTCTCCACAGCTGCACGACATCGTGGCAGCCATGTTGTTGTTGTTTGGCCCAGGCCTTGTGCGCGGAAATATTTGAAATATTTGTACTGGAATAGATATTTGTACAGGGATAAATAAATTTGTACTGGAATAGATAAATCTGTACTAGAATAGAAATATTTTTACTGGAATAGATAAATTTGTACTAGAATATATATATTTGTACTGGAATAGATAAATTTGTATTGCCCCTGTGGGCCATCCTAGACGAGAATCTAAAAGCGGCGAAGTGGGTCGAGGGTGGGTCCAGTAGCGACGATATGGAAACAAATAAAACTAAAATCGGCATCGTTTGTAGGAAAATTTATTTATTTAGTACTAATGCTACTAGAGAATTAGTATGGTCGACATTTATTTCATTTATTAGTCGCTCGTTAAATAGCAGTACCCATATAAATCGATATTAGATAGCGCAGCCTTGGTTTTAGCCTATGGCTGTAGCCGCCGCCATCATCGTCATCACCGTTGCTATGGGGATTCAACTTTTGGTCTGTAGCTAAACATCTGTAGCAACGTTGAGCGAGCAAGAACCTGACTCGTCCCCAGTCGTCTCTCTTGTCTCCTTTGTTAACAGGAGACAAGAGAGACGACTGGGGACGAGTCAGGGCAAGAACGGCTACAATTTGCAAGCTGCATTGGTTTTCACCCATGATCGTTCTTTCCCTGTAGTAATATTCACACTAGATCGCGGTTTATTGCAGTTGACTTTGGAGTAGTAGTTTTTATTTCGTGCTTAACTGCCGAAGGAGAGTTTCGTATTTTAAATGCTGATGTTTTTTTCTTGGTTTACTTCATGGTGGGGAAAGCTGTTGTCGCCTTGAGGTTTTCAGCGTCTTCGTCCCTCCAAAGACTTGTGATTGTTTTGACGTCCAAGTAGAAGTTGATGCCCTGGAAAACGAAATTAAAAAAAGCTAAATACACCTTGTGAGTTGTCACAGTTCAGATGATCGCGTAAAGCTATTGGCCTAGTCTCCTTCATCGTACATGTCAATTCGAAGGGGACGTAAAATAAAAGAACCCACGACATTGTTTGAAAGAGTAGGGTATATCCACGGGGGACTTATAAGAGGCATAAAAAGAACGTTTCGAAAATAAGTTGAGTTATTTTATTTGAGTTAGTTATTTTACATTTAAGCGGCCGACGCCCATAGGGCGGCCGCTTCAAGGAATGGACTTTTTTTTCCGCACTAACCTCAGTCCTCCACACGGTTGAAATGATGCATTCAGTCTAAAATTAGCCACTAGAGAATTTCTCTTCCACGGGCTTTCTGTATAATTTCTTCCTACGTTTAGAGAAAATTTCGATTTTCGTGTCGTGTAAGTGCTCTTTTCATGTAAAGAAACAAGAATTTTCGAAGAAAATATAACCGGGCTTTTTTTTATCAAGCAAGCAAGCCGTTTTACCTGCTTTCTTGCTTGAAATCTATCAGATTAGTCACGGCAGTTACGCTGAAGTCTGATGTTTGCGTATAGTGCCTACTGTCAATTTTCTTGCCTCTGAGCAGTCTTTGAAGATCATTCCTCAATATGAAGCCAAAGTTGAATAAGAGGAAAAAACACGACAACATAGGTACGAATCGGTGTTGAACCATCAATCGCAGACGTTCCGCGTTGCACCATCATCATTCGCAGCTATTCTAGTCACAGTTCGACAAATTGCGTGAGTCAAAATGTGATATTGTAACGTAATGGTTGTTATTTATAAATCTTCTGCATACAAGGAAGTGAATTGCTGCACCAACACGAAAAAGTAATGTATTTCACACTAAATAAACAGCAGAGTATTCATGTTCAAATCAAAAGTAATAGCTTGATATGAAATTTGACCTAACGGCGACCCTGGTTTATCACAGACGTTGCGAAATCTCTTCAAGTCACAGTTAGACGTGACTCATGTGACCCCATGACGTAATCGTCCTTATTTATAAATCTGCATTTCTCAGCAAGTTTCTGTTTTTCTCAGAAAATATACGGAAAAGATATGTATTTCACACAAAACGACAATTATTTAACAGGACAATATTCATAAAATATCATTTAGGCAAAGGATGACCCTGGCGAAATCTAACGTCGCTTGATAAAAAAATTGATCTAATGGCGCTTCCAGTGTATGTGATGTACGTACGCACCTCACAGACAATCTCTTCAAGTCACGATTCGACGTGACCCTATGACGTAATCGTCCAAATAAAAATCTGCACGTCTCAGCAAGTTTCTGTTTACATAAATCTGCGAGTCTGGGTAAGTTTCTGTTTTCCTTTACGGAAAAGAAATGTATTTCACACAAAACAAACAGGACAATATTATGACCCTGGCGAAATGTAACGTAGCCTTGATAAAAAAAATTGATCTAATGGCGCTCCTAGTGTGTCCACCTAGTAGTGAGTACAATGATTTAATATTTTGACGAGTCAAACTCACCGACGTTGCGAAATCTGTACGCCGCTCCGATGTGTTTACGCGGTCCTAAATTAATATTTATTTGGACCAGTCCAACTTTCACATAGGCTCGATTTCCGCCGCTCTCTCGAGTCCGGGCTTCGTTCTTCCCGAGAAAATCTTTCACAAGGCGAATACATTCATTTATTATATGGCAAACTGGTCCACGATGAAAAGGAACATTCTGATTGGTTCCCTGAGCGGTCCGAATTTTGCAATACGGACCGCAAAGATGGACCGCTCACGAACTTATTTCACCAAATTCCTTTTATGAAACATTGAACAAAAGAAAACTGTTTTCTATTAAGTAGAACATTTTTTCCTCATGTCTGGCGGACAATTTTGGTTAAACTTTTCGCAAAGTGGCCTGAAAAATGCAAGAATATGCTTAGCTTTGGCGCGCGCGCGTTAGCCGAGAATGGTTGCACTAATTTCTCAGCAAATTTTTTAAAAAGCCATTATAATAAAAACTTTATTGAACTAGCTTGTTCGGTCCGTATTGGGAAATATTGGTCTCGTTCTTTTTTTGCAAGTTTATGGACCTCGCCTTCGGCTCGGTCCATAAACTTGCAAAAAAAGAACTCGACCAATATTTTCCCAATACGGACCTCACGCTAGTTCAATAACATCTATATATATTCATACTCACCCCTAGCTCTCCTCCTAGCACTTTGGCGAAGAAGAGGTATAAGGTGAATCACGACAAAAAAAAACAGAAGCTATTTTACTAACCGGACTGGGCCCCAGGCCCACGCCCGGTTAACAAGCGAACTATTTAATTAGACAAGGGAAAATAACAGTTTTTCTTCATACAATTACAGTATGTCATCCACAATTTATTTACGAGGAAAAACGCATGACTGACCTTTTGAGAACATGACGCAATTGTCAAGAGGGGTTTTCCCATTACATTGTAAACGTAACCAGGATCAGGAGACATGCAAATAAATAGCCACTAGAGAATTTCTGTTCTGTTTAATACATGCACCTCAACCAGTAAACGAACGAAAAAACCCGGTCCCAAAAAGATAACAGATTTTCTTAACACAATTCCACAGCATATATGTCATTCACAATTTATTTTCACGTTGAGCGAAAACATATCTTTGCCCTCGTTGAACATGATGCAATTTACATTAGCTAAAATTAACCACAAGAGAATTTCTCCGGCTTCCGGAGCATGATGCAATAATACAACAGACAGTCACGTTTTTCGTCACGCAGGTTCGTGTGTGTGGATTTGGAGAGTGCACCTCAGAGTCCAGTGACCGCGGAGAGAAAATCTCGATTTTCGTGTCGTGTAAGTGCTCTTTTCATGTAAAGCGAAATATTTAATTAGACAAGGGAAAATAACCTCAACTATTCGAGAAGAGAGTCACTACAGAGCAGGAAATGGAGGGGTCTTGACACGAAGTAACGAAACTTAATTTCACGTATTTCTTATATTTATATTTCTCGTCACGCAGGTTCGTATGCTGACTCTCATTTGAGGGTGCACCTCAGAGTACAGTGACCTAGGGGGAGGAGTCAGAGATCGATTGTTGTTTCCCCCACTATTAATCGGCCGCTTGTAAACTACTTTAGGAGTTTGAGAAACATATTATTCTGTCAGTGACACAAGCTACTCGGAAAAAAATTCCGAGTTCCCCCAACAGGAGTCGAACCTATGACCTTCCGCAACACCGGTCGGACGCTCTACCACTGAGCTACAGGAGACTCGTGGGAGTAGGAGTTCTTGTTTCACTTTTTTTCGCTGTTTTTTTTTCTTGGTGAAAACAACTGTTCAAGAAACGAAAAAAACAAGGAATATTCTGGAAAGCCAGTTGGATCACGCGAGTCAAGGGATGTACGTGCGTAAAATCAGAAACCTCGGTATGGTTTGAACCACAGCTGCAACCTCGATTCCAGGCTCTCTCTCCTTTTCCTCCCTTGTCTCTACTCAACGACAAGGGAGGAAAAGGAGAGAGAGCCTGGAATCGAGGTTGCCACAGCTGCACTTGTTCAACTTTATTTTCACTGACACTCCATAATGCAGCCAGTAAAATTCACGCCCGTTTACGCACGTCAAATAATGCTTCAGTCAGGGGCTTCAGTGCAGTGGAACTCCGCAAATAATGTCATAATTAAGAGGGGACTTCACCTAAATTTCAAGGAAATTTTAAGAGGTTTAAAGAAGGAATAGAAGAAAGAAAATAATTTTTGGAACACCAACAGACAGTTGATACCCACGCGGGTGCTCTTGTGTGGTTATCAACTGTCTGTCAATGTCAATCTACTAATTTTTAACTTCAAATTCTAATTTTAAAACTACATCAAATCTTCAATATTTCTCATTTCCCTAAATCTTACAACTCCTTTGAGAAAAACTATTTCCTCCCAAATATACCCCAAAATTTACAAAACACCCCATAACATAGATTCATGGGATGAGCATAGAGTTTTTGGATTGCTTGAAACGTCAACCAGATATTTCCATTTAACCCATGTTAAGTCGCGGAAAAATGGCATTCAGGTTAAGTCCCGTATCATATCATCCATTGACGTCTGAAGGTCGTGACAAACGAGGAAACACTGTTGCGGAAACATTGTTGCTCATTATGTCTTCTTTTGGTGAGCAAACGAGCGGGAAGTAAAACATTTCCTTGCTGCGAATACCAAGAAACATTTCAGAAAAATTCGTTGCAGAAGCAAAATGTTTCTGGCAGACACATTTTTTGCGTCCATTTGCGTCCGCAACAAATGTTGCTTGCGCGCACAAACAGGAAAACATTTTGGGAAACAAAAGGCCGTGGCAAACGAGGAAACATTGCATTATGTTTCCCAAATGTTTCCCTGTTTGTCCGCGCACGCAACATTTGTTGCGGACGCAAAATTTGCGTCCGAGACGCAAAATATGTTTTTGAATTTTTTTCAAAAACATTGGCCGCAACAAATGTTTCCGAAATGTATCTTGGTTCGCTCGTTTTCTCACCCGAGAAACATTATGAGCAACAATATTTCCTCGCTTGCTGCTTCCGCAACTGTGTTTAAACGTCTGTCAACTTAACTCTGAGCTCGTGCTTTTAATAGAATAGAGAAAATGAATCGAGTCTGCGGAAAAAGTTGAATGTGGACAGTTTGCGTTGGTCCAAATTAAACGTTTAATTTAACACGTTAGCGGGCTTGAATTTTACTGGCTTTTACGTGCGTGAAATAAAATAGAGAAATAATTCAACTTTTTCCGTAGACACCATCCGTCCATACAATTTTTCCTATTTTACTCCCACGCATGCTCGAGTGTGCTTGCCAAAACCAAAGCAATTACAACGGCCAATCACAAAAAACATAAACAACATAACGAACCAATGACCGACTGGAAGCAAATACAAGTAACCGGCGCCAAGCGCGGGAAAACGCGTGCGACCAAGTCGCAGTTGGTTTTGCATCTGATTGGTTGAGTAGGTGGCGCGAGTTGTTTTAACCAATCATAGAGCATCCTTGGGCAGCCATGGACAGCTGTTTTGCGCTTATTAATATGCACGGGTAATAGGCTGTGCGCATGCGTGTAAGCTTGGCTTTGGCCATTCTCGTTGCCATAACTTGCAAGTTCTTGCAAGGTAGGCTTTGTAAATCAATTTATATTTCACCAAATTCGCGGGCCAAAACATTATCAATTAAATGTAGTTAACAGAAAAGATGATAGAAAATACTTATGAAGCCGAATCTTTTTCTCTATAAAAGCCTTTTTGGGCGAAATAGTGGAGCCTCAAAACTATACCTGCCAACTTTTCCTAAGTCGACTGCGTGTGATTTTCGTATATTACCCGAATTTCCGAAAAATTTCCGACGACTTCCGAACATTGCCGAAGATGTTCCGACGACTTCCGAACATTGCCAAGATGTTCCGACGACTTCCGAACATTGCCGAAGATTTTCCGACGACTTCCGAACATTGCCGAAGATTCCCGAAGATGTTCCGATGATTTCCGAAGGCTGCCGAATGTCGCGGTGCGAAGCTAAAAATCTCGGCGCCATCTTGCCAAGATCACGCTTATCTCAAACGCGACATTAAGCGCCGTTCATTGGACTATTTTGGGTGGAAATTGAATCCAATTTTTCACGTTAATGGTTAATGAACAAGTAGTCCGGAATTGTGAGTCAGGCGTGTGAAATTGTCCTGTATGCGTGTGATCGATGTTTTCGATCCGGAGGCGTGTGACACACGCACAATGCGTGAGTTGGCAGGTATATCAAAACGGCCAATTTTGCATTTTTTTTACAATTTTTTGCCTCAGATGTCTTCAGCACCCACGGC
Source organism: Desmophyllum pertusum (assembly GCA_029204205.1). Taxonomy (NCBI): domain Eukaryota; kingdom Metazoa; phylum Cnidaria; class Anthozoa; order Scleractinia; family Caryophylliidae; genus Desmophyllum; species Desmophyllum pertusum. Next base: position 43,680 of record MU826879.1, on the reverse strand, counting down.
CAAAATATAATTTTCCCCAAATCGATTTTATGATATTTAGAAACTTCAATATCCATGTAAGCTCTGCTGCTAATTTGGTTTCTGGGAAAAGAGTACTTTTGGAGAAATTGCGGATATATATGTTATGCTTGTTTTTCATACTTGTCAAAATGGCTGACGGGCAACATGGTAGATCGACCATTTTTTCCTAGTTCATAAAAATCAAAATATTTTTATAGCGAGTTTTATACACCAGAAGAATGGCTCTACACCCTGGTGGAATTTCATTTGAATTGATTCACACGCACGCGAGAACCATACTTGTTTATTTTATTTTTCGGAACATGGACCTGAGGCTGGCGTGATCAATTGCGGTTACCATGGCAACAATAATCTGCCGACCCAAATATGGCTGTTTTTGTTCATACCCCCAGGTAACCTACCTCCACACAAAAATGAAGGGGGGTTGAAAATTTTAATTTCCAACTTTGCTTCACTTTCTCAGAGAACTACTCTTAAAGACAAAGGACTACTTCTTTGTAAGTAATTTGCTTTTATTTAGCCAAAACTCACGTCTCCTATAGCTCATGATGAAATGAACTACGGAGAAAATCGCGCCGCACGTCAAACTTGCGGTAGGTACCTTCATGTATGGGGACGTATATTATACAGCAAACAGTAAGTACTTCATGTATGGGGACGTATATTATACAGTAAACAGTAAGTACGTCATGTATGGTACAATTCATGTATCGGCATACTTATATACAGCACACATGGACTCCTCAGGATATTGGTAGCTGAGGCATTGTGTCGACCTGTATACTGTACCTGTATACCTGGACAATCAGCTATTAACCCTTTCACTCCCAGATCGAGTCAAAGGATGAAACCCGAGTGTGTGACCATTCAAATGAAAGCCATTGAGCAGTACTTTCATGTGGTGCTGTCTGTTTTTGATAATTTTGCAAAGTGAAATTCAAGATTTTTGAACTTAGCACTCTTGGGAGTGAAAGGCCAGAAAGGGTTAAATAACCTACAACATTTATGCAGATGGCTCCTCAACATAAACGGCATTCAACTGAAACAACAACTCAAACCTGTATCTACTGGTACAGTCGGTGAGTCGGGGAACAAGTACCGGTCTTGACAAATCTTTGTGGAAGGAGTCGATGAGTTTCCAAATCTTTTTATCCCATCAGAGACTAGTGCGAACACTTACGGCTACTCCGAAAACAGTCGCACCAGCAAATACGTCATGTTGCTTAGCAACTTCTGGGGACAAACACAGCGGCCGGGCTCAGTCCAATATCGGAGGTGGGAAATCTCCATCAACTGGTACTTGTTCCCCCGACTGGGTAATTAACTGAAAGGTAAATATACTGTAACTAACATTTTTGAATTTTTGGAGGTTTCCAAAATAACAATAACAAATCCTGTATAATAGTTCCTTCCTGAAACCTGGAGATTTCCAAAAGCATCACTCGCAAAAATTCGCCATTTTCTCCTCCAAATGAAATTTTGCTATAATAATATTATTGCTTTCCAACAAGTGTCATTAGTGCACCCACATTTCCTAGGAATGTGGTTGGTTTCATATAAAAACATTGAACCAAGAGCTACAATACAATCAGCTATGATATAACCTAAATTATGTAGCAGTTTCCAGATGTTTTGTTCATCATGAGATTTGGAGATCAAATTGAGATGGTAACACAGTCAACTCTCTCTTAACAGACACCTCTATAAGACAGACACCTCTATAAAATGGACACTTGGTGTTGGTCCTTGCACGCCGTTTGTCAGTCATTTTACTGCATCTTAACTCTCTATAAGCCAGACACCTCTCTTGGTGCCAGTCTAGATGGAGTCTGTCTTGGAGAGAGTTGACTGTAGACGATAAACCAAACCATGACATTGATGATCAAACTGAGAGAGTTGGCAAGTCTGCATTGTTTATCATATTTTACACTTGTTGCGTAATACATGTAAATTACTATGTCATCTAATGCATGCAATAAAAGGACTATAATAAAACCCGACGATCATAATTGAAGCAATGATCATGACGATGAAAGTTCCTTGCATTTAGCCAAATCATCTCTTAATATTCGTAGAGTAGAAATTTTGAAAAATCCACCACCTAGTAAATCATCTGTACAGCAATTCCAATTCTTGTTATCAATGTCATACACCTGCAGCGACCATCCTCGTAAGCTCAGCTGCTGATTTTGAAAATTGGCAACAACATATATTTGGCCTTTGAAACTCACAGCACTTGCCTGATATCTTGGTGCGACCACACTTGGAATGCTGCTCCACATGTTGGTAGCTGGATCATACATTTCACAGGGATCTCCAGCTGTTGAATTATCAAGGCCTCCAAACACAAACACTTTTTCTCTAATGGCTGTACCACAAGCAGCTGCTCTCTTTGCAAGAGTTGAAGGAAGTTTATCCCAGGTATTGTTTCTGGGATCAAACCTTTCAACAATGTCCAGTGATACATTAGGATCGCTGACGCCTCCGATAGCATACAAATAAGTTCCATCAGCCACTGCACACACACTTGATCTAGGACAACTCAGGGGAGAGACTTCCTGCCACCGATTTGTATTGGGATTGTATTTCTGTACAGTGCTAATACGTTTTTCATACTTGTCTTTTCCGCCAACAACATACAAGAAACCCTGGAGTGTAACAGCAGCTGAACACTGCTTCACTATTTCAGGATCCTTTGCTGGAGCCCATTGGTTACGTGATGGCTCATAGTACTCTGCTATGTTGCCATTCAAGTCCCTGTATCCGGCTCCAATGACGAACAATTTACTGTGAAGAGAACTTGTGGTATAATGATAAAACTCACATATGGATAGCATGTCAGCCAGTTCATACCACTTGTTTTCAGAAGGAATGTAACACAATGTTCTGTTTCTTCCACAAGCAACTATAGCATCTTCGTGGGTCTTCAGACAATTTCTTGGTGACTGCAAAAAAAAGCACTTGTCTGTACCATCAGAAACCTCTTTCATGGAATCTAATAGAAACTCGGTGCATGCTGTACTGGCTTTCACTAATGGATGCTGCAGGATAATATTGACCAGATAGCTGCGTGACACATAAATACAACGAACATGGCGCAATAACTGCAAAAAATCTTGATCTTCCTTGTTCCTATTATTCTCCATCCACTTAACAATCACTTGAAAAACTTCTTCCTCCTCTTTCACATTGATTTCATCACTTGAAATCAATGCCTCGATTTGTTTACTGCTCAGATTCATAAAATCTTCACTTCCAGCTACAGCAACAAAGTTTGCAAGAATGAAATCCCTCGCTCCCTTCAGTAGCTCTTCCCACTGGTACTTCATGGCAAAACAATAAGCCATGACACAATTGGAAACATCCAGCGATTGTAAAATGAATTTACCCGACAAAGCTTTTAGACTTGGAATCAGTAAATAATCTGCTTGTGCAAACAAGTCGTATGCATTCCCTTCTGTAACCTCAACATGTCCTGTGTACAGATAGTCCAAGACTTCTTCCATCACAGCTTTGCTCGTCTCTTCCAATCGGATCACTCCTTCTTTCTTCTCTTTCATGTCAATGTTAAGAGTGTGGAAAAAGAACGGACTTGCTGCACATAACACGATTCTGTGAGCTTTCAAACGAGCTTGATCGTCACCAGAGCCAACTTGTAGAATCACATCACAGAAATGTTCGTTTCTTCGCTGAATATCGAGGCGTTTCATCATTTCAGTACAAAATGGATGCTCCTCGGAGTCTGCAATTGGCTCAAGTAGAGAATCCATGAGCAGGCTGATGAAATAAAACTGATTTTGGAACGATTGCAAATGAAATGAACCACAGAGAAAATCGCGCCACGCGCCAACTCAACTTGTCGTGACAGCCGCTGTACAAAGCGGAGCCCGCAGACGGTGCTTTTATACACACAGCGGTCAAACGCAAAAATTGCGCGCCACTTCCGGTTTCCGCGGCCTTGACTTTTCCATGAGTTTGAAGCGTAATGGCCGCGAAGTTTGTAAGGAAACGTTATAGAACATGCAGTGGTAAACCAAAATACGAGCTGAAACACTTTTTGGATAACAATTATTACATTATCTATGCATACTCCGAGTATAAAGCTTAAGTTTTTCAGTAAATTTCTTAAGTTTGAGCTTTAAAGCGGACGACTTCGCAATTTTAAGACATTTGACTGCAAAGTTTTGGCGGGAACTGCGCGCGCGCAGTACGTTTGACCGCTGTGTGGCTTTTATAAATACATGTTTGACTGTAGTTATTTTCGCGCAAATGCATTTTTCCCATTTCCCCCGGATTTTTTGTGTGTGAACTCAGGGCCGTAGCTAGCGGGGGGCAAGGGGGGCAACTGCCCCCCAAAACCTTTTCACTTTCTGAAGTAAATAGTTTGAACTTTACTGTGATCTGACCTTTGCAAGTTTTCACAACTGATTCGCTCATCTTGTTGAGATGGCAAACAAAAGGAAAGCGATTCAAAGACAATGAAATGGGTAATGCATTCTGAAAAACGAAAACTGCGCGTATGTTTTTTTTTTCGTGTTCAAATAGCCGCTTTTCTTGATTAAATATGCCGAGCGGGGCTTGGTACTCTCCCCAGATTTCGCTTGGCATATTTAAAAGTCAAGATGGCGGCGAAACGAAGAGACTTAGTTAACAAAATCTCGGAAATGTTGCTGTAAGCACTAAAAATACCTGTCATTTTACAGTTAATCGACATTGAAATGTATCATAGAGAATGCTGAAAAATAGCATTTCCGAGCCTCTAATTTTCAAAATTTTCCCCCCAGACCCCCCTAGCGGCTCGCGCCTTGGGCGCTCGCTTCATTGCCCCCCCAGTTCAAAAAAGTTAGCTACGGCCCTGGTCAACTACTTTACTTGGTGGATACATACAAACTAATAATTCGAATTATTATACGACATAGCATTTTAGAGTGCGAACCACAGAGAAAATCGCGCCACGCGCCAATTGTCGTGACAGCCGCTATACATAGCAGAGCCCGCAGACAGAGTAGTTCCCAGATCTGCTCGTACCACAAGTATCTTTCCTGCAAACATTTACCGGATTTTTTTTAAATTACAGTGGAATCTCGATTTCTCGAACCTGCAAGGGAAACGAAAATTGGTTCGAGAAATCGGGATTTCGAAATATCGGGGGGAAAATTACAGTGAAACACATCCAAGCCGCGAGGTTTCGAGGAATCTGGATTATACTGTACTCCGATGGGTGGAGGAGGGGGGGGGGGGGGTACTCCCCGAAAATACCTATACGGTTATGTGCCGCCCAATGGGGTCGTGATTTTGGGACTGCTGATCTAGAATGGGGTATCCATATTCAAGACTTTTCAAAAACGGGCTATTGGAATTTACTAAATTTCTAGAGCGCGGTAATGCAAATTATTTCTAAAACGGGGTCCAAATTTTGGAGACCTGGGCGGCACATACCCACCCAAAACATGCCGGCTGTGCCTCGTTGGCTATGAGTTAATGTATGACTCGATTTCGTAGAGCACATGACTAGTAAACAGGACAGTGGCATGTGACTAAACCACACAACAGTTTCTTGGTGCTTACCAAAAGAAAAGCAGCCTCTGGTAAATATTTTCTACACTACCCCCCTTCCCAAAAAAAAAATGCGAAATAAATTTTATTACATAAAATAATACAATTTACTAGACTGACCTAGACTATGAGCAGTCTCTTATTCCCTTTATAGTCCTTTGAGCTAATTTATTTTTTCAGCTCACTTTATTTCACTTCTCGCTTGACGTTAAGGGAAAGCAGGACTGCTGGCAGTCTATCCTTGCAGTCACTTTATTTTCAAACAAAAAAATAATTATAGTGTTTTATGGAGCAAGTCTACCCTAAAACCTTACTGTGCCCATCATAATTTCCAAATGAGCTAATGATTCAAAACACAGAGCATTGATTGATAACCTTAATTGGCATAAGCTCAGTAAATAATATGTATCAGCTTGAGTGAGAACACTCATATTTGTCAAAATCAAACTGATTTTGTGTTAAATCTAACCAGAAATGGCCTGTGCCAGTCACACAACAATACTTACTGTGGAGAATGAAGGAATGGTGTGGTTCACACACACAAAAAATGCTCATAATCTTGTTTGCACAATATCTAACAGGTTCTGCAAATGGATACTCAACATAAGTGCACAAAACTACAACAACTGAAACAGAAATTAAATTTTAAGGACAGACTGGGAGCAGTCTCTTGCTTGCAGAGTACACATTTCTGCTTGTGCCAAAATGTAAATAGTTTTAAACGCAACATAATTAATTCTAATATATTAGACGATTTTACCCTTTTCGATTGATCTAGACTGTAATTTTAAATTTTTAGTTGTAATTTTTTAACTTTAGTATGACACGACCACATCAGCTATGCTGCTTTAATCCTATCGTGTATAAATAAATGCTTTTATTATTATTATTAAACATCTGAGGAAAACAGACCAACTGCTTGCAGTCTAACTAGGTTATAAATGATAGACTATTTTTTCTCCCATTTGCGTGTTGCAACTACCCAGGGTACCAGAGGTTTATTTCTCGCGTCGGGATCGGCCGGAGGCCGACGCCCAGAGCGGGTCACAATAGACACTTGAAACCAGAAACCGCGCAAGAAAAGCCTCTGGCACCCAGGGTACGTTGCGACCTACTAACATGGCAAGAGATATGAACACCGGGTGTTAAAAAATGCACATTGCGTGTGTGTAACTAGCGCCAGTCCGCAAACCGCGCGTGAGAATTGGAAATCCCTAAAACTCGGAGGAAAAGTGATAAAGTTTCAATTTGTTTTAGGATCAGAGGCAAGCTATCCTCCTTTATAAAGAGTTGTATGGGATTACTGTTTACACTTAAAACAACATCTATTTTATACGTTTTCTTTAAAAAGAAAACGTATAATTTTGCTTCTTTATGATGTCATAACTTTGGCATTGATGTGAATTTCAACAAATGCACAGAGAGAACGGCGGAAATCAAGGCTTATTTCTATATCAAATATGTTTAATTTGTAAATACTATTTATATTTATACTGTGAGATTGTAAAACAATACACCAAACCATGAGAGTAACGGTCAAACTGTGAGAGTTGGCAGGTCTGCATTGTTTATCATATCCTGCACTTGTCTTTTAGTATAATCAAATTTGCTATGTGATCTAATACATGTAATAAAAGGACGACTTATGAAACCCAAAGATCATAAGCAATGTTCATGACTATGAAAGTACCTTGCATGTAGCCAAAACATCTCTTAATATTCGTAGAGGAGAAATTTGGAAATATTCATCACTTCCTAGTAAATAATCTGTACAGGGTTTCCATTTGTTTTCATCAATGTCATACACCTGCAGTGACATGTGTTGTCTGTTCTGCTCATTTTGAAACTTTCCAACAACATATATTTGGCCTTTGAAACTCACAGCACTTGCATATCGTCTTACTATGACCACACTTGGAATGCTGCTCCACATGTTGGTGGCGGGATCATACATTTCACAGGGATCTGCAGATGTTAAATTTGAGGTAATTAGGCCTCCAAAACACAAACAATTGTTCTCTAATGGCTGTACCGCAAGCAGCTGATCTCTCTGTTAGGAGAGAAGGAAGTTTATCCCAAGCATTGTTTCTGGGATCAAACCTTTCAACAATGTCCAGGTATCCACCACGTTCACTGCAGCCTCCAATAGCATACAAATAAGTTCCGTCAGCCACTGCACACACACTTGATCTAGGACCACTCAGGGGAGAGACCTCCTGCCACCGATTTGTATCAGGATTGTATTTCTGTACAGTGCTAATACGTTTATTGTTCTTGTCTTTTCCGCCAACAACATACAAGAAACCCTGGAGTGTAACAGCACTTGAACAATGGTTCACTGTTTCAGGAGCCTTTACTGGCGCCCATAGGTTATGTGATGGCTCATAACACTCTGCTATGTTGCCATTTAGGTAGCTGCATCCTCCAATGATGAACAATTTACTGTGAAGAGAACTGATGCTATAAAGATGAGGATCACGTGGTGATGGCATGTTAGCCAGCTCATACCACTTGTTTTCAGAAGGAATGTAACACAATGTTCTGTTTATTCCACAAGCAACTATAGCATCTTCGTGGGTCTTCAGACAATCTCTTGAGGACTGAGAAAAAATGCACTCATCTGTACCATGGGCAATCTCTTTCATGGCATCTAATAGAAACTCGGTACATGCTGTACTGGCTTTCACTAATGGATGCTGCAGGATAATATTGAACACATAGCTGCGTGACATATAAATACAACGAACATGGCGGAATAACTGCAAAAAATCTTGATCTTCCTTGTTCCTATTCTTCTCCATCCACTTTACAATCACTTGAAAAACTTCTTCCTCCTCTTTCACAATGATTTCATCACATGAAATCCATTCCTCGATTTCTTTGCTGCTCAGATTCAGAAAGTCTTCACTCCCAGCTACAGCAACAAAGTTTGCAAGAATGAAATCCCTCGCTCCCTTCAGTAGCTCTTCCCACTGGTACTTAATGGCAAAATGATAAGCCACGATGCAATTGGAAACATCCAGCGTTTGTAAAATGAATTTGCCCGACAAAGCTTTCAGACTAGGAATCAGCAAATAATCTGCTTGTGCAAACAATTCGTATGCATTCCCTTCAGTAACCTCAACATGTCCTGTGTACAGATAGTCCAAGACCTCTTCCATCACAGCTTTGCTCGTGTCTTTCAATCGGATCACTCCTTCTTTCTTCTCCTTCATGTCACTGTTAAGAGCGTTGAAAAAGAACGGACTTGCTGCACATAACACGTTTCTGTGAGCTTTCAAACGAGCTTGCTCGTCACCTGAGCCAACTTCTAGAATCACATCACAGAAATGTTCGTTTCTTCGCTGAATATCGAGGCGTTTCATCATTTCTGTACAAAATGGATGCTCCTCAGTGTCTGCAATTGGTTCAAGTAGAGAATCCATGAGCAGGCTGATGAAATAAAACTGATTTTGGAACGATTGCAAATGAAATGAACCACAGAGAAAATCGCGCCTCGCGCCAACACAGCTTGTCGTGACAGCCGCTGTACAAAGCGGAGCCCGCAGACGGTAGTTCCCGCCACACAGCGGTCAAACGCAAAAATTGCGCGCCACTTCCGGTTTCCGCGGCCTTGACTTTTCCATGAGTTTGAAGCGTAATGGCCGCGAAGTTTGTAAGGAAACGTTATAGAACATGCAGTGGTAAACCAAAATACGAGCTGAGACACTTTTTGGATAACAATTATTACATTATCTATGCATACTCCGAGTATAAAGCTTAAGTTTTCAGTAAATTTCTTAAGTTTGAGCTTTAAAGCGGACGACTTCGCAATTTTAAGACATTTGACTGCAAAGTTTTGGCGGGAACTGCGCGCGCGCAGTACGTTTGACCGCTGTGTGGCGTGGCGGGCAGCGTGGCGGCACACAGCGGTCAAACCAGGGCGGGAGAAGGCTGGGCGATGAAACCGGCGGTCCGCTCTTCACGCAATCTCGTACCCAGAGTCCACGGTCTCCTCGGTCAGCGGGTCGTCGCCAGGTGAAACTCTGGGGGAATGGAATTTTTACACCAGAAATCTGGTATTCCGGTTGTTGTGCGCATGCCTAGCTCTAAAACGGAAGTCAACATTCTCGACCCCAAAGCCTTCGAGTCAGAACTTCACTCGTTTGGTGTGGAGGCACATTGGATTCAATTCGTCTTTTTAAACGAAATTTGGATTATTCAAATGATTCTTCGAAGAAGACAGCTCGACGACGAAATGTTTATTGTGACAGGGCGATAGGGAAAGCAAAAAAATGGCGGCTGATTCCGGTAAGTTTACTGTCCTTTATGATAGGTCAAGGGGAAGGAGAGCGATTTTATAAAATCAGCTAAAATCTTTAGAATTATAATTTTATCGCATTGTATTTCTGTGTATTTTTTTGTATGAGAACTTGTCAGACTTGTGAGTGAGCTCACTGAAATGAGACATATGACCTCCGTTTTTTGCTTTCTTGGGGACCATTTAAGCTTAAGTCTACTCTTTGACATTGAGCTACATTGTACATCAGTTCATATTTTAACTGCTGAGGAATGCCTTGCCTGATAAATTGATAGTTCAATCAGGCTAGGATCGCTACTGTATATTATTATACCGGTATATGAGGGCAAATAAATGCATTGTTATCCTGGTGCATGAGCCATGTTAATTTGCTTATTTGTTGTTTCTATTTTAGAGATGTAAACAGAAAAATTCCCATCATGGAGGCTAACTTGGGAGACCCAGTTGAATCAAACCATTATGTAAGAACAATACAAAGAGAAGCAGTCCTGGCCATGTGTGGCAAGAAACTTCCATGAAAAAATGTGAACATGAGGTTACATTGTTTGAAAATAAATCATATATGAACAGAAATTTGTGTTGCAGTTTGTCATGTACAGTCTATCGTCAAATCCAATTTTATTAATATCTTGTGAGAAGTGCTGTTTTAGAACAAACCACAGCACAGGTATAACTGGCAAAATACAACTCATATGTTCACCAGGAACCCCGAACGGGAGTGGTGGGAGTACACTTCCTTATCTGGCCTTGAGGGGGATGTGTGGCTCAACCGGGTATGCCAATGGTTTTCAGGGTTTTTTGTCTTGAACAGGCGATTTCATCACTTTTTGTCTTAAACAGGGTTTCTTTATGGTAGCACTTTACAAGACCATCAATGAAAAGGCCTTCAGTGCTTGATGCATACTAAGAATTAATGTAAACAGCTTAGTGACTGCATAATAATTAAAATATCAGTAAATCGGATGTACAGATTACGTCCTGATTTTCATCAACTTTTCCTTCCATTTACTTGCCTAAAATGCCTTGTTAAGCCAAGATTGTCGACGAACATAAACTTTAAGATGCATGTGTCATAAGCTTGATACAATATTTGCATCAGATCTGTATGGGATTTACAATGGCTCGCCTTCGGCTCGTGATTGTAAATGCCCATATACAGATCTGCCGCTCATATTGTATCTATCATTAATTGCCAATGCTGCATTAAAATAAGAAGCAGTTTATCACTATTCTATTCTTGTCTTTAAACTAATTAAGAGTATGATTAGACAGGTCTCAAAAATCGGAATTCTGTCTTTAACAAAGGTCAGGATTTAAGTGGCCGCACCTCCCTACCCGAGCATCTGTTGAGTACCTCCCCCAGGCACTTTTCATGCTTGCAGTCTAAATTAACTGTTAACAGTTAGGTTAAAGTTTGTATATAAACCAACCGGCTTATCAGGCCAGTGCTAAACTCTGGTTTCCATATATATAGCATGCAGCGACTAGGAGTATCACTACTCCTCTGGATGGGATGTTAGTCCTTTGCAGGTACCCACCACCCACCCATTATGTTTCTCAGGGTGCCCATTAATACACTGATCGTTGGTGGAGAGAGAGAGAGCACTGTGACAGTCAAGTGTCTTGTCCAAGAACACAACGGACGTTTTATTAAGAACATAATTTCTCATTACTTTGATTTCCATAAATTTTTATTCTTTGTTCACTCCTGGGAATCACGACAGGGAGTTGAGTAATTCTTTCCATTTTTTGTTATGAATTTCTAACGTTTTATTCTCCTTGGCTATTAAAAACTCTAATTTGTAAGTAAATTTAATCCTGGCTTTAAGCAACGAAAGGGATGGTTTTATGTTGAGACATCGGCATTGATAGATCACTTGCTTACAAAGGATGATAATATGATTTAATAGTAGGAAATCCTTCCGAAAAACCCCAAATGTTATATTAGAAGCATTTAAATTATGAAGGTTAATAAAATAATCTTTCAGCCACTTCGTTACTGAAAGCCAAAAGCTGCAAGTAGTTTCGCAGTAAATAAATAGATGCTCGAGGGATTCGTCAGACTTTCCACAAAAAAGTGCATGTAGGTGAGGTTACAATACCCATTTTGTAAAGTGCTTTATTAGTGTAAACAATTATATTTACAAATTTATACTGGAATTCTCTGGTTTTAGAGTCAATGGTTACGCTTCTCGGAAGTAGATAAATTACTCCATGTTGTTCAAAACTAGATTTTAATCATATATAATATGTAGTAAATAACTTATATACAGTTACTTCCTTTTTTTTTGTAGATACGCTGTATGTGTACTGTTTAGTATATTTTTCTTGTATCGTATTGTTTTTTTCCTATATATTTTTCAGTGCGTTGTTTTGTATTTATATTTGGTATTTGCACGTTGAATAAATAAATATGTATGCATGTAATGAGTTGACTTCAAGGACTGAAAGGCAGGAAGCCTTCAAACTTATTTAATTTCTAAAACTTCCATTCATCCACTATGGCCATCCCCATAAAATGTTTTGGTCGGACGATGGGAAACAAAACATTTTATGGGGATGGCCTATGTTAGATTTTAAATTAGGGAAATTTAGATTAGCTCTGTATATATGTCACACAATAAATCACCATAGCACAAAAAGTTATAAATATTTATTTAGTGAAATTCCACCCAAGTACGTTTCCTTTGCTATGTCTCCTGACACGATTAGTAAACGAGTAAGTGCCACGCGTATTTGACACCGAACTTTGAGCACTGTCTAGCAGATTCATGAACATTCGACGAGCAATTGGCCGAAATTTCAGGCAAATTCCACTACACAATTTCCTACAAACTTGCCATTTCTGATGTACACTTTGCAGACTGTATGGCAAATGGCGTCAATATAGCGATTGATTTCTTTATAAAAATACAACTTGAGAACTAAAACAATTTACCTCCAGAATATAGAATATCACTTTCAGGTTGATTTCCTTTATGTTGACCGGCAAATATGTTTTAAAATGGCTAAGGCGAACACATAATTGGCGTTGAAAATACGCGCATCTTGCCACCAAACAGCCGCCATCTTGAAAACATGACAAAATAATGCTTTGCGATCACTTCCATTCTCTTTCATTGTTATACAAACAGCCAATCAAAAAATTCGACATTAATTCCATTCCCCCAGAGTTTCACCTGGCGACGACCCGCTGACCGAGGAGACCGTGGACTCTGGGTACGAGATTGCTCTTCACGCAATGTGTGATGCGGGAGTAGGACTGGCACGAGCGCTCTTTCCGCTTTTCCGGTGCAACTGTGGCGATGCAAAAAGTGTCTTCGAAGAAACCGGAAATCGTGTTTTATTTTCAATTTTACGAGTCTGGAGTTTTCGTCTGCTTCGTATATAATACGCAAGGACAGGAAAAAAATACCTTTAGTCCTCGACTGTAAATATAAATGTACGCTATGTCCATCATAATTTAATAAAATTGGCGATGAGTAGGGCAGCAGTAGATGCGTGCAGCGCAATTAAAACATGACCAACTAGTCTTCCGCTGTGTCGTGTAAAAAAGCACCACAAAACACCTCCCCAATTTTTTAATATGTTGAAGGCTGATACATTTTTGACAACATACCTAAAATTTAGCTGGATATATTTGGATATAGTGGAGTTCTATAACTTTAAAGTTGACAATAGCGTCGAGCGCTATGTCGTAAGATCGCGCGGTTTGTTTTGATTCACGCACGATCAATTGAAGTTCGCCTTGAAAATAATTAGGTGAATAAAATGTCAATAACAGATCAAACGGTTGCATTTTCATTTCAAAAAGGTGTATACTCTGGTCAACTCTTGCTAAATTTTGCGTTCAAATCGGTTTCAGTTGGCAAGCATAAGCCTAGCAGAAGTAAAATATAAAGTTGACCACACAGCATACTGACCATACTGGCACAGCACAGAGCAGCCAGAACAGCACAGGACGCACAGCGCTAAAACAAATATATGGACACTAAAACATGTTCCCCAAACACTTTCTACTATTTTTGGATAGTGAGTACTCTGTAGGCTAGGTCTATAGAGTCTCTATAGCTTGTCAGAAAGCACTTATTTATATATTCGATAAAAATGACCGGCGTAAATTACTTTTTTAAACGAATTAGTTCGCAATGAAATGAAAATTGGTCTACTTTAGAAAACTTTGCTGGAAATAAAATTAACAAAATTGGTGACCATAGCCATAGACAATTTAAGTCCAAAACTGTAGTCGCTGTCTTTCTAAAGTTGAACAATGAGTCGTAACTCATACCAAAATGTAAACAAACGAAATGCTTTTCATTTATCAAATTTTTCAGTGGCATCATTTCCCTCACCGAAAAAAGCAAGTGGCATGTTACAAACACAGTCCACAGCTCGCCAAATCTCGACAGCAGCAAAATTATCGACGATTGGTATTACAACCGCACACTGACCTCAACAGCAGAAAACGGCTACAGGCAACATATGCTGCAGCACATGTACAATTGTATATAACTATACATTCTGCTCTCAACATTTGTGGTACAAAAGAAGACAACATTTTTTTATATTCTTTTATATTTCATTTGACCATACCATATATAAGATGTAATGCTATTGATTTCGAGGTTTTCTGTTTATTGTTGCCATGGCAATATCGATTTCATACATCATAGCAAACTTCAATACAAGACTAGTAATTGGTTAAAATTTCGCATCTAGTCTTGTATTGAAGTTTGCTATGATGTATGAAATCGATATTGCCATGGCAATAATTAATCTAATTATTAGACGGCAAGCTCACCTGATAGTTGGTGAGGGATGAAGCCCCGAGCCAACTATTAAAGTCGATAGAAACCTAGAGCGAGCCGTCTAATATTGTTTTAGCATAACCCTGAGTGGCCAGATTGCAAGTTTGCCAATAGTTAGCCACTGGGTTATGCTAATTACTATTCAACCAGCAGTTCAAGAAATAGACCCACTCAGAGTCTTTTATTGTTGTTGGAATGTGTACATAATAATGAAGGGTTCAGGGAAAATGGAGCAGTTATCATTCACCGCTACTTTGCCTAGCATCCACCAATCTCATACCCAGAGTCCACGGTCTCCTCGGTCAGCAGTTGGTCGTCGCCAGGTGGAACTCTGGGGGGAATGGAATTAGAAATCTGGTATTCCGGTCACTTCCGCTCCCTGGCATTCTTGTTACACGAACAGCCAATAAAACAATTTCATATTTATTCCATTCCTCCAGAGTCTAACCTGGCGACGACTACTGCTGACTGAGAAGACCGTTGACTCTGGGTACGAGATTGAGTAGTCTGAGAAAACATAATATGTTTTGAGTGCGAAAAAAGAAACATATTATGTTTCTCTTTGCGCACTCAATTTTTCCCAGGCTTGAGCGATGTCTGAGATACAACTTTAAAAATTATATACTGATGACATGACTCTACAGAGATTTGTATTTTATTCTGATTGGTCATTACTGGCACATGAAAATTCAAAACTGCCAACAACCAATCAGATTAAGAGACACTACACATCCGGAATGGATTTTTTTTGGGTTGAATCCCAGTCTCACAAACGGCGCACAAAAAATTAAAAACAGCAAAAACCGCAATTAAAATACTGTATGAAAAATGGCCCGAAACCACAATACCACAAAACCCAATGCCCCCCTCATTTACTTTTCTGAGTTAGCAAGATGTTATCTTTTCCTGTTACTCAGGTGCATTAATAATAATACTAACAAATATTTATACAGGGTAGCCACTTCAGTTATACAACTGTTATCAGTGTGGGCCCTGTAAAATAAAAATTAAAAATGACAATAACATTTATTTATTTATTATTTATTTATGTTTGCATATATATAAATTAAAAGCAACTGACTCACTAACTGATGGACGGATCGACCGGTCATAGTGAGATGGTAAGATGATTTGCTGTACTGGATTTTTAATGTCTCTAGCTCTTTTTATCACCCATCCAGCGTGCAGTGGTCGATGGCTGCTGCAAACTACATGTAAATGTCATCTGGTTTGTTTGCAGTCACAGCACTTGCCCCGAGTTTGTTCTTTCTTAACGACAGACCCAATTGTACTGCAGAAATGCTGGAGTATATGTTGGAGAACGTTGTCAGACGCGGTATTTTCTTTTTCTATTCCCACCTCCGGAAGAATCTCCTCCAAAACTGGGCCGGGTTCGGTTTTGACCGCAACACATTGAATTTCTTCTTTAGCTAAACTGCTCGTAAATGTTTATTTATTTTTTTTCGAAGATCGCAAATGGAAGCATTGTTCAAACAAATCACCAACTGACATCAATAAGTCTTTCCATGAATCTGGTTATTTAATTAAGATTGTTTATCGTGGCAGCAACTACCTGCTCTTCCTTTTAATACAAAATTGATCTGAATGTCTGAAAACCTAATATCTAACACTAGCTTCAGCGACGATAAAAGCCTATATTAACATTAGCAGACATAAAATTGTTTTCGTTGGCACTTACTGAAGTTTCGCCCTCGTCCAAATCAAAATCAAAATCGTCATAAGTATAAAGATCAAGGAGAAATAAGTCCTCGAATTCTTGTAGCTCCAGCACACTCGTCTCCGCCATTTTGTATTTTGATTTCAATTCGAACCCAGTCCACTGCATCACACCTTTTCGCTCGGACCCGCTCGTTGCACCGCCCTACATTTTAGCGCCCTGGTCAAACGTACTGCGCGCGCGCAGTTCCCGCCAAAACTTTGCAGTCAAATGTCTTAAAATTGCGATGTCGTCCGCTTAAAAGCTCAAACTTAAGAAGTTTACTGAAAACTTAAGGTTTATACTCGGAGTATGCATAGATAATGTAATAATTGTTATCCAAAAAGTGTCTCAGCTCGTACTTTGGTTTACCACTGCATGTTCTATAACGTTTCCTTACAAACTTCGCGGCCATTACGCTTCAAACTCATGGAAAAGTCAAGGCCGCGGAAACCGGAAGTGGCGCGCAATTTTTGCGTTTGACCGCTGTGTGCCGCCACGCACACAGTGGTCAAACGTACTGCGCGCGCGCAGTTCCCGCCAAAACTTTGCAGTCAAATGTCTTAAAATTGCGAAGTCGTCCGCTTTAAAGCTCAAACTTAAGAAATTTACTGAAAACTTAAGCTTTATACTCGGAGTATGCATAGATAATGTAATAATTGTTATCCAAAAAGTGTCTCAGCTCGTATTTTGGTTTACCACTGCATGTTCTATAACGTTTCCTTACAAACTTCGCGGCCATTACGCTTCAAACTCATGGAAAAGTCAAGGCCGCGGAAACCGGAAGTGGCGCGCAATTTTTGCGTTTGACCGCTGTGTGCCCGCCACGAGTTCCCGCTGTGGAAGTTCCCAGAGGTCAAACGTACTGCCCGCGCGCAGTTCCCGCCAAAACTTTGCAGTCAAATGTCTTAAAATTGCGATGTCGTCCGCTTAAAAGCTCAAACTTAAGAAATTTACTGAAAACCAGGAGCCATAATCAGGGACGGAGACCGTAACTCTATAGATATTCTAGTATTGGGGTTGTCCCCATGTGTTGTAGTAGTTGTGCTATTTTTAGAAATACATACGCAATCAGGCGCGCGAGTTTCGCGCGTGTGTCGCGCGAGGAGATTTGTCAAAAAAAACTTTGGGCAGAAAATGGCGGCCAACACTCGGACAACATTGTTTTTGTTGGCGAGGAGGAGATGGCGTTTATGTCCTCCGTTAGTTTTTCAAACTTGAAGAAGTCCTTGGAGGACAACTTTCTTGAATCGAGTGATTCCAACAGTGACGAAAGTAGTTCAAAACCCTGTGAATTACGAAGAAAGTGAAGACGATGATACTATCGCAGATCGCGATCGCCTGGGGAAGATGATTACGAGCTTCGCGATTCGTCGTGCGATTTCGTTTTTTTAAAATGAAATTTAATGTGGAATTCCCTCGTTAGGTAATTAATTTTTCTTGAATCTTATAGCCTTTTATAAGTTTGAAATAAAAAGGTATTCCCTTTTCCTATCCCTGTGAAAATCTCAACAGCGCTAGAGAAAGCCATTCCAAGTCAACCGGCTGTCAGGATCGACTGTCAGGAGCAAGCGAATAAGAATCAAGCTAAGATCTGTCACAATTTGAACTTTATGGTCCTTTATCTAAACCTCGTACGTAGTTATGACAAACTAGTTCGCTTTTAGTGTTTTATCTTTACATTTTAACCGCAGGAAAGCGGTATTTTGTAGGAATTCACTGGTTCAACAGGTTTTGTGTAAGGCTTTGGCCGGCAAAACTACAAAAGTTGTACTTCGCGGCCACGGCAATCTGAATCGAAAGAACCGGCGAAAAAGCTTGGAAAAGACCTCAAGCAATTGCAGAGTTGTAAGTAAATTACCTGTCTACACAAAAAGTTCAATGGTTGAGTGCATCAGAAACAATTCCTGTGGTTTTGAGAGCAAGGTTTTCAGACCTCGTTTACTTTTTTTTCGTTTCTCAAGCGAATTAAGCCGTTATAAAATTTTCAATTGCCGCGTAAACAGTCAAACGCTTGTTTATTTAGGAACCCCGATCGAGTGGTTGTTTTTGTACATCCACAAGAGAATTATAGCTATTACGGTCAAGCTATCGATAGTATTAGTTAAAGAATACAAAAGCTATTCTTTTAACCGAAAATTTGGAGTATTTCGCAGCAAACGAAATTGCCATCGATCAAATAGCGTGAATTTTAGCGAGGCTGCCGAAATATTCAGCAAGCCGATTTAGCTTTATATAAACTTTGTTGTTGTTTTGTTGTTCTTGTATATGTTTTTCAAGAACAATGCATGATGAGCCACTTGGCTCCTCCGATCCATTGGTTATTGGAACATACTTTAACTTCTTATTTTTTTAGAGAGAAATGCCGCGACAGTAAGCTTATATCACTTCAGCGAAATAGGAAAGCCGTTCTTTTATAAGCTTACTAAGCTTATATCCAGAAAATTACATGATAAGTCGCATGCGGTGATTTCTCTACATTTGTGGCTATTTCTCTGACACTATGAAGTTAATATCTTAGCTGGTCAGTACTGTACTACACTACTATATCTCTGGTAGTTTCAGCCATTTTCTTCTTTTCGAATTTTTAATAACAACAACAACTTTATTTACCCATTATTAATTACATAAAAGAATAATAGTTTCTTGTATTTACATAGATGTGCAGCTTCTTCAATCTCTGAGTTCAATGCTGGGCAAATTTTGAATCTCAATTTTCCCTTTATCTGACAAAACTGACGCTGACTTTGAAGGCAAACTGAACTTCATTTTTATTATTATTATTATTTAATCAGTTGTTGAGTTGCGAAAAAATGCATACGAGTAAGCTTACCTGCATGTAATAAAATAATTATTTGGGATCAGAATAGGAGTAGAGATGATCATATAATTACTGCAGCAGAAAAGCACTCATAAAACAAATTATTTATCAGGTTCATAACAAGGGCTATAAGACTGCATGCCGAGCTGCCTTGCCTACCCTGAAAAGTGATGGATCCTTAACACCCTTAACCGTATGGAACATTCATTGGTCTCCTCTGCAGTTCTTTGACTTTTCGCTGAAATCGCGAAGCGCAATAAACCGACCCGAAAGAGATCGCCAATTTGTAAATATATAAAGCATACACGAAGTTTTGCGAGTTTTCTCGCGCGTTTGCGTGTTTTTCTTACGTCACGAGGTTCTAAAAATAGCTACAAAAAGTATTCACATGGGGACACGCGCGCTCTGAATTTACGGTCTCCGTCCCTGATTATGGCTCCTGTGAAAACTTAAAAGCTTTATACTCGGAGTATGCATAGATAATGTAATAATTGTTATCCAAAAAGTGTCTCAGCTCGTATTTTGGTTTACCACTGCATGTTCTATAACGTTTCCTTACAAACTTCGCGGCCATTACGCTTCAAACTCATGGAAAAGTCAGGGCCGCGGAAACCGGAAGTGGCGCGCAATTTTTGCGTTTGACCGCTGTGTGAGTTCCCAGCACACAGCGGTCAAACGCAAAAATCCGGCGCCACTTCCGCTTTTCGCTGCCTTGATTTTGCAAGAGATTGAAGCGTAATGGCCGCGAAGTTTGTAAGGAAACGTTAAAGAACTTGCAGTGGTAAACCAAAATACGAGCTGAGACACTTGGTGGATAACAATTATTACATTATCTATGCATACTCCGAGTACAAAGCTTAAGTTTTCAGTAAATTTCTTAAGTTTGAGCTTTGAAGTGACGAAACGTGGAGGACTTCTAGCCTCCTCCGCAGGCAACTCCTGGGTCTCCGGGGTCTGGGGCAAGAAAGGGGTAAAAGAGCGGGCACTGGGGCCGAGGCGAGCGAAAAGCGACATCCTTCCATTTCCTCTCTTCCTCATTCTCGTCCCCACAGCCCTTTCGCATTTCTTAGCCGGCGGGGCCTAGGCCTGTCCCCCACCCCAAAAATTCTGCGGAGGGAATTCAGAGCCACCTTAAATTTTCGAAAATTTAAGGTGGCTCTGAATTCCCTCCGCATAATTTTTTTAAACTTTGGAAAAAGTTGTATCTTAACATGCTGATCATTATTCAATTATAAAAAATGGGGGTCACCGAGCTCGTTTGTGAGTTATAAGCACTTAAAGCTAAAATAGGTGTTTTTGACAGGTAATACTGTTGCTATGGTAACCTATTATGTCACAAATATTATCATAACTTGTTCACCGATGATTAGGCAATCGTTTGACACCTTTATTTTAACATCAACTGATATAAGATGGTAGTATCGATCAATCAAAGCGCAAGGGCTGTAACCCGTTACCAGCCACCTTAAGTCCTCTGAAATGGCTGGAAATGCATCTAAAATTAACAAGCGTGGTGCAAATTACCAACTTTCAGCGCTTAACAAGCCACTGTTTTTAATACAGGAATCAACATTTATTTATTAATATCCGGTCTTAAAATTCAGAGAGAGCTGTCCATTTTTCGAAAAGCAATCAGAGATTTTTGTAGATATTTTCTTTCCAACAGCCCGAAGTCTTCGTTAATTATGCTCATTTTACCATGTGTGCTTCTCTGTTGGTTATCACGCAGGACTCCCGTATCCCGCGATGTCCAGAGTTGTGTATAATTTTCAGTTTAGGGACTAATAAAGTATCTATGGCGATAAAATGCTGTCATAAAAACGTTTCTCTATAAAACGCAAGATACAACTGCTCAATAGCATATTCTCCGTTTTCACACTCGCTCCAGACCTTTCGTTCAAAGACCGCGCGCATTCGTTTGACAGACCAACGCAAAAAATACGATTGTTTTGCAGTCTAAATAGCATAAAGTCAGACAACTCAAAGTTATCTTAACTCTTGATATTTGTTCAGTTGTAATCGCGTCAACTTTGCTAATGGTCATTGCAGCTTTTGTCCGTTGCGATCTACTGCAGATCAAAAATAAAATGTTATCACCAACTTCTGAAAAACTTCTGGAAATTGTTTTTTTTTTAGAAAAGTGGGGGGCTAAAGCACCCCAGCCCCTCCCCCTGCGCGGTCCCTGTGGCCCGCGCAGCAGTTTTTTGAGTGGGGGCGCTAATGGGAACGCGTCAGCGTAAGTCATCTAGGGGGTCCGGGGAAAATTTAAGTCCTCTGAAATGGCTGGAAATGCATCTAAAATTAACAAGCGTGGTGCAAATTACAAACTTTCAGCGCTTAAAAAGCGATGTTTTTAATACAAGAATCAACATTTATTCATGTTCGAAAAGCAATCAGAGATTTTTGGAGATCTTTTCTTTCCAACAGCTAGCAGCCTTCCTTATGCTCATATTACCATGTGCGCTTCTCTGTTGGTTTTGACACAGGTTTGAATGTCCCGCGATCCAGAGCTGTATATAATTCTCAGTTTAAGGAATCAGTTTAAAGTATCTATGGCGATAAAAAGTTGTCATAAAAAACGTTTCTCTACAAAACGCAAGATGCAACTGCTCAATAGATAAAGTCAGTCAATTATAGCTAAAAGTTATCTACTTGTCGCAACTTATTAAAGGAGCTACGTCACGGATGGCGCATCGCTTCTACTTTTGTCCGTTGCGAACTACTGTAGATCAAAAAGAAAATTTCACCAGCTTCCAGTACAAACGTTAACTAATGAAATGACTTCTGTAAATTTTATTTTTATTTTTTTAGAAAACTGGGGGGCGCCCCTCCCCCTACGCGGTCCCTGGCTGACCAAAAGAAATGCAGCCTCTGGTAAATATATATAAACAATAGCCTCCATTTGGAGGCTATTGAGCTGTGAGCTTCGAGGAACAGATAATGTCCAAGGACAAATATCCGAGCATATTTTTCAAGCCAAATGGAGGCTATTGTAGTTATTATCCTTCAAATATTTTTTCACAAGGCCGCTCTGTTTGCCGTGGAAGATCTCGGTCGGCCAAGCTGTTAAACATCAAAATGATTCTGTTGGCGTTCAAAAATATTTCTAGTCTGTTCAAAACAATCAGTCCTATTTAATTTAGCAATTTATTTGAGACGAAAACTGAACATGCGAACGTGAAACGCAAATTTTCAAAACTGGGGAATATCACTTGGGGAATATCACACGGATATTCCCCAGTTTTGGCTGCGTCACGTGACGTGTTTAGACCAATCGTGCGCGAGAAAAAATTCTGATGGATTATAATGGTCAATATCTGAAGTCTGAGATCCATGCATTTCTAAAACAAGAGATCTTGGAAGAAATAATTTTAGTCCTATGTTGTACATGTGTGGTCCTCTGTATTCAATTTTGTTTCATTATTTTTCACCCCACACCCCACAAGTCATTGATAAACTGCTCTAAAAATTCTGAAATAAATTTTATTTGCACTTCACAAAAGAAAACAAATATTGCTCGTAATCTTGTTTGTACAATATCTAACAGGTTCTGCAAATGGATACTCAACATAAGTACACAAAACTACAACAACAACTGAAACATACATTTAATTTTAAGGTATACTGCAAGCAGTCTATCTGTGCTAATTTACATAGACCACTCTCTTAAGTGACGTGACCACCTCGGGAATTACCACCTCAGTCTTTTCCTTTGTTGTGTCTAGTGCATGCGCACTAGACCACCATGGAACAGTGTTAAAAAATGGATAACTACTTGATATACCATGAGATGTGAGGTTACCTGATAATGGTTCCGTCAATTCCAAGCCCGACCATCCCCCCCCCCCCCCTGGGCATTTGTCGGGCATTTTACAACTTTTCCATCCCTAGGGTGGAGCATTTGCTATAACCGGGCAGCCCAGGGGTGGGGCATTGGCAAAGGCAACGCGATCTTTCGTATTTTAAAAGACGTACACGTTTTGTTGTTTATTTAAAATTTCCTGATTGTCCCCGATAGAAAAATATAAAAACTGAGTTGATATTAAACCTTGTTTGAGTCCAGCACTTTTCAAGTGTACCGTAGCCCCACCCCCACCCCACATGTGCAAACATTTGCACCATTGCTTTCCACGTGCGAACCAAAGATGTCAAAGATGGCGGAACGAAGCTTCGACTTCAACACCATGTTCCAAAAATCATGATTACAGGTATAAATAAAGAGCTATGTATTTGTGAACAATTATAGTGTCCATCATTAATAGTTCTGCTTGGAATTTAGATTTTTAAATTCCTCGATCCTCTCAAAAAAGTTTTTGAACTTGTCCCATGGGTCTGGCATTTGCACTGCTCCTGAAGCCCCACCGTGGGGATTTTGTGCATGTAAGCTGACCCACCGTGGGGATTTTGTGCATGTAAGCTGACCCCACCGTGGGGCATTTTCAACCTTCTGACAAAAAAATGTCAAATGCCTGACAAATGCCGGGGGGGGGGGGGGGGGGAATGAGTGGGCTTTGAATTGACGGAGCCATAAGATTTTCACTGAGGGTTCCATTACATGACTGGTTACATGAAGTAAAGGTTCAACAACAACAACAACAACTGAAACAGACATGTAATTTTAAGGTAGTCTGTGAGCAGTCTATTGCTAATTTATATAGATACACATTTCTGCTCGCGATAAGGCCTGGTTTTCATGTCGGGAAAATCCCAGAACATTGGATATTTTGTTATTTCCCGACCATATGAAAAACGACTTATGAAAACACGACAAGGTAGATGTCTCCCATTGTCTCCCTGAGTCGGGAATGTCTGGGACAGTTGGGAAATAACAAAATCCCCAATGGTCTGGGATTTTTCCAACATATGAAAACCAGGATTTAAGATCTGAGGAAAACAGACTGACAGCTCATAGTATAAAACCCAACTAATGTAACTTGTGTCGTCATGCAAGGCAAGCGTTGTGTGATGACACAAATAACAGCTACAATCCTATTTCCAGAGATAAGCATTATAATAAATGCAACTCACTGGTTGAATATAATTTGACAAAGTAAAGGATTTTAAAAAATTGCCAATGTATGATGAAATTCCAACTGTGGTAGGACATAATGTCCTGAGACATTTTTTTCAATGACTATTTTATACTTGATATATGTAATCCATCTGGACAAATTTGGGTAATATTTTTTAGTACTGGGGCTCAGGCAAAACAAAAACACAATATTTAATTGAAATGACTACACAAATGTGTGAAAAAAACTTGCATTGTTAGCGCTCTAAATAATTTATTGTGACCGATACGGTCACAAATGCGACTAACATTTCATCCCTGACTACATTTCTCTACGATTTAGCTCAAAATTAAAAGATTAAAGTTTAAAAACAATTTTTCTTGGCTTTCAATGCAGTCATATTGCTTCATCTCTTTGTTTTGCTGTAAAACTTCAGTAAACTTGTAAATGGCTGGCCGTGTTTAAATTGCCCTATAATGCATTGAAAACCCTAAGTACGTCATGTATGCCCATGGATTGTGACTCTGGTAATGTGGCTACCCGCCATGTTGATACCTTCATATTTGCGATCATGTTTGGCTCACATTTGCTACAAAATTAGTGGCTGGAATCAATATGTAAATCAGTTGTTTTATAAAGCTTATGGTAAGATTGTTTTGCAAAATTTTGTTAACGTTTTTTTAAATTTTCGCAACCATATAAATTATGATTTTAAACACTTTTAAACTAGCCCCTATTTGATTTTTAATCTGGTGACCAAAAATTTGCATTTTGGAACTATTTTTTTCTGCAATTTATTAATAACTTTGGAGTGTGTAAGTGTGATGAAAACACGTTTCCACTAAATACATTGTTTATTTACACGGCATTGAGGATTTTACAGTAACATTGTCGGACCTGCCAACTCCAAATGGAATTTTGCTCATGAGGTCTTTCCCAGGGTAGCACACTCACATTTCATATTAACGTGATTGAAAAACTTATGCACCCAGGTTTCACTTGAAAACATAATTTGGACCAAGAACTACATGTACAAGACAAATAAATGCTTGACTACTGAGCATATTTGTTTTTCATACCGGTATACCTATGATTATATACGAAAAATTTAATTGTATAGCAGTTTCCAGATATTTTGTTCTTCGTGAGGTTTGGAGGTCAAACTGTGAGATATACAGCTGTTTCGAGAAAGGTTGTCGGAAAAAAGCGCACGCGACATTCCCGAAAGGTATTGTGGGTAGTTTTAAGTTCACGGTCCTTGACTTCAGCATTTCAGGGAAATCTGAGAAAATGGCACGAGACGCCATGAACGTATGTTTGTGAGTGCTAAAAGAAAGCAACAAAAGTAGGTTCGACAGCTACAGTGTCAGGAACGTACCTTGCTGATCATATCCCAGATTACCTTTCAGGATTGTCGCGTGCGCTTTTTTCCGACAACCTTTCTCGAAACAGCTGTATAGTAAGACAATACAC
>MU826879.1:0-17472 GCA_029204205.1 Desmophyllum pertusum | reverse complement strand
GGCGGGGTTCGTTCAAAACCAAAAACCTTCCAAAAAAGAAAAAAAAACATTTACATGGTTGAGTAAACAAGAAGACTATTTACCTGCGAATCTAGCACCATTCTTATGATGGTTTGATTTCCGCCGCAGTAGGATGGAGTTGGTATGTTCCTTTTATGGCTGTATATCAAAAAACAAATCAACACAGATTTGTTTACTCTGATGGTTATCGTAAACAACGGCAGATAAGGCCACATTCTTTTCATTCAATGAAATTTCATTCCGAGAAAATCAGTGGTGTGGCTTATCTGCGGAGAACATCTACCCATTCATGGTAAAATGTAAGCACGAGCCTTTCAAACACCTGTTCTAGAATGGTGTAACTTCTATGGCTCTGATTTGGTTTCTATAAATCGTTTTTCATATTTGCCATTGGCATTTTTTCATTGGTCCAGGGAACTTTTCTTAATATGATTGGCATGATGAAAGTGCACAAATATAATTTGATATGGAGTTCCAAGTCGACAACCCAACTATGCTAAGTCGAGCGAAATGCTGCTATTGGACTTGGACCCCCCCATTCATTTAGTGCCAGGCAAAAATGGGATTTGAATGTTTTGAAACACTGCTCATTGTTTTCTCGGAGGCCAACCTCTCGTTTCTATTGAATTAGTCCCACCTGATCTAAGAAAACCTCATACAGACAAGTTCACTTTATCCCACAGTGTGGACCTTCGCATCTAGAAAATCAATTTCCATTTGAGGATTTATGCTGCTTGGTTTTTCAGTTGAAATTCTGCCCTGGTTTCTGGGAAGGAATTTCCTCCTTGCTTATTCAGAGGGCATTCTTTGCCTGGGTTTGAGGTGGAATTTCTGCCTGGTTTTGGGAGGGGGTAATCCTCCTTGGTATTAGGAGGGCCATCTGCCTGGTTTTGAGTGGGAATTTTCTGCCTGGTTCTGGGAGGAATTCATCCTTGTTCTTATGGAGGTCAAATCCCTGCCTGGTTTTGAGTGGGAATATTCCTCACTGGTTTCTGGGATGGGAATCCTCCTTGTTATTAGAGGCATTCTTGCCTGGCGTTTTGGGAGTGGAATCTGCCGGGTTTCTGGCGAGGGGAATCCCTCCCTTTGGTTCTTAGGAGGTGCACCTGCCTGTTTTTCAGAGGATGTCCTGCTGATTTGTTCGGATGCATCAGTGTCGATAGTCAGAAAGGGTGTCCCATCTGATTGTCCCAGGAGAAAGTGTCTGTCTGATTTTCAAGGACTGCGTTCTGCCATGGTTTGCGGCTTCAAGTTTCATGTTCAAAAAAGAACTTGTAAGAATTGAATTCAAAAAAGGCAACATGTGAAGTTGACGCTCGTGTTTTGTTGTACCTAAAAGAAAAGGAAGGGGACATTAAAATGTATTCAATACGGTGAGGCGGTCAGCCAAGAGGAGAGATTAATTCTGGACAAGAGGAAAAATTGGTCTGACTAAAAAAACTTGACAAGTTGTTACACGTAATTATTATAATTATAAATAAAATTGATGATGTAGTTTATATGCAGAAAAGGAATAAAGTGTTGTACAAATAAAATTAATTTTATTAATACTTTCTGTCCGGATAGGACAGAGGTAGGTGCTACCGGACCCACTTCACATGACTAACAGTGCCTCTCTTCACAACAGAAGCAAAAGGTATTAATAACCTAGTTGCTTTTCACTACAAGAAAACTGGAGTTAAGTGGCTGCACAGAGGAGCCATCTGTCTCCTTCGATCACTATAGGATTGGAACAGGACTTTACGTATAAGCCAGTATTGAGTTTGTTTTCTTACCAGCCGACACCATTTCACAATCAGCTCCTCCAAACCACGGACTTCATAGGAGTATCCCAAAGGAAGGTCTGACGGACACCCAGTTACATGAATGCTACAAACAGCAAAAGACATGCAACTTGTTATTAAAAATAATGTTGTCCATGTTCACTTAGTGTTTGTATAATTATTCACAAGGCTAAAAATGTTTGTTTACAACGTAGAATACTTTAAAAGAAAAGTCAAAAACTGAACGTTTTCGACTTAATTAAGTCATCATCAGGGTAAAAGACCATCCGCGTGCATGCATTATTTATACTCTAGGTAATTCCTGATGGGAAACAGTTTTGTGATGTAGCAGTGAACCTGAATACGTTTGTTGAAAGTAGGGTTTCATTGTTGGATCATTAAGCCTTTGACGATCCTACTCTTGTAAAAAGACAGGGCTGTCATGTACAAAGGATTCGCCAGTTGAAAGAATGCAATGGATTCTTGCGTAGATGACGGGCAGGTTCTGAGTTATTAGTTAGTTCAAAGGGTTTGTGTGCTCAAACCAATGCTCACCTACAAATTCCTCATGGTCTCGCCGATGTAATCAATGCCATTAGAACATTCCCCTTTGTATATGACATGCGATAGTTGTTAAATATTGCACTAAGGTGGTCTAAGAGTCAAAGAAATTATTCATGCTGCATATGTTGTGAGCGTTTCTACCTTTTTCATCCAACGTACAAAGTTTCTTGTCAGCCCTCTGGGTGTGAAAGACTGTGCACAGAGTCAGTAAATGCTATAGCTTTTATTCTTTCCATGATTCCTTTGCAATGTTGTAGCTGAAATAAAGCAAGGTGCATATCATATCATGCAAACTTCTTTAGGGAGTGACTTTTCTCACTTAGGGGAGCTTGGGCACAAAATTCCCCTTACTCGCTAGAATTTATAAAGGCTAAATGCAAGCTTCATTGTACCTAAGCTAACATTGACTAACTGGAGTGCTATTTATTAAAGCTACCGGAGTAATATATTAACTATACTATTTGGTATAAACTTGTCTGTAACATCAAAATAATGTCTTCCTATAGTTCTCACTTTATAAACTTCATCGCTCCGGGAGGAGGGAGGGGCGCCAAGTGGGTCTGGTGGGCTGTATGAACGAATAGAGGAATAAAACAGGATAAAAACACCCCTTTTATACAAAAACAGTAACTAATTTGCATAATGAGTTTCACCCTCCCATTGGCTTACGATGCACAGGAATAGGGATTTGTAGCCAAAAAATTCAGGTCTGGCAGCTGGTGTTGGTGGTCTAGTGTGCATGATTCTCCCTAAGTAATGCATCATCCCAGATTCAAGTCTTTTTGGGTTAGATTTTCTAACTTAAAGTGTGAATTTCTGTGGGGGGGGGGGGGGGGGGGAGATGGGACAGGGGGGTCTGAACTTCCTGTACCTTGTACTCCCAGTTTGCAAAATATTATACAAATGTTACAAAAAATGTTTTCTTATTTCTCCCGTTCCTGCCATGTTGGGTATCCTGCTTCCCGCCCTCTCTTCTCTTGCTTCTCATAGATTTTCCGCCCCCAGTCCCTCCCTACTACTTCATGTATGACAAATTACACCACATGGACTGCATGCAGAATAGTCACTCCCATGGGCACTGGTTGTTATCTACGATTGTTATTAATATTACCCCTTCCACAATGACAATTCCTCCATAACTGTGAGCCACAAACAACTATTGTTTGAGCTGCAGCTTTGGAAATGAAGTGTTCCACACATAGACACAAGTGCTTCTCAGGGGATTCACTACCCTTCAAAGGAAAAAGAAAAGAGAAATGATATGCCAACACTAATGAAATATATACACCTTATTTGATCGGATGGTTTAACATATAATACACATGGCTATTTTGCGAGTTGCGTCTAGTATTTTTTCCAAGCCCCTATGGGGCAAGGAAAAATGTGAGCAATGAGCAAAATGTCAGCGCACATTATATGTTGAATAAGGGATTTATTATTCCACTGCAAAATTTCCCTGCTATTTTGGCACCCTCTGTATTCACTCTGTCTAAACCGGTTCAAACCAGGGAACATTATGTACTTAAACAAATAAAGAAGCCAAAACCATGTATTATACTGTCATAAAAAACACGACGGAAATTTGAGAACACAAGAGAAATTAGAAAAACACGAGCTGCAGGCGAGTGTTTTTCTATATTTCTCAAGTGTTCTCAAAATTCCCGGAGTGTTTTATGACAGTATAATACATGGTTTTGGCTTCTTTATGTGCTTTAAAATATAAGATTTACAACACGCGAAAACGATAAAACACACGCCAATCAGAGCGCGCACAGTTTTCAGTCTATATTTTAAGGTGTAATATGCTCTCATATTTTGCTCATTCTCTCGACCTGGTGAAATGACATAATAACTATAGTGGAAATAATAACATCATTTAGTGTAGAAAACATATAAAGTTTACACATGGATACAGATTTAATTGTCACAAAATGAATGCTGAGCTTATAATATTTTATATTATAATTTATAATAATAATTATTAATGAGTGGAAATTAATTTAAGTGAATCTGATTCAAGTCAATTTAAAAAGGGAATCATTACCAATGAAAATAAATTCATATCAATACATTTCCAGACGGTTGGATCCATAAAAAATTTGACCACTTTGGAAGAATCCGAAGAATCTTTACATATGAAACACATTTTCTTGTTGTTTCATAACTGGTTTTAATTGTGTTTTGTACTGACAGTATAACTTAAAATATGTTATAAATTATAATTTATTATTTAAAGTGGCAAATGGCTTTAATTTAATATTAATAATTTATTGTTAATGAAAGGTACCCACCCTGATTAGATATTCTGTGTTTGTTTTTCTTCACATGATTTTTCATTTCCATTTGTGATTAGTAACTCCATAAAACTTCCTGTTTAAAACCCCCCCCAAAAAAAAAAAAAAAATAATTCAAACAAACAAACTAATGATACAGATCATTATATTAAAGTGAGAAATTAATTTACTCAAAGAGTTAAAACATGAACAAACGTAAATGAGTTACTGGACAGTTTTAGAAATATGGGATCCAAAAGATGACCACTGCACAGCACTACCCCCACAGCACTACCCCCTAGGCACCCATCACACTGAACAAAAAGTTCAGTGGAAAATAACGAAAGCACCCTAGAGAGATAATAAGTAAACACCATGAATAAGAGGGCTGGCGAAATGGTAAATCCGAGACTTGCAGAGACGCCGAGACCCTGGTTTAAAAATCCGAGCCTGAGACTTAGCGCTCCAAAAAATCCGAGCCCGAGGACACAGTGATCCAAAAACTCAGAGAAAATAGAGTATACAAGAAGCTACATTAATTTGCGAGATCCAAAATTCGAGGACTCCGAGATCATCCTATTTCTGGCGAGCCCGAGATTCCAAGACACTTTTTTTAAGTGCCTAGATTCTGAGACTCGGCTTAAATTTGCCGAGATTCGTTATTTTTGATAGACCATTAAATTTTGCCACCCCTAATAAGGGAAGGGGGATGTTATAACAGACCAGTGCAAAAAATGGTAAAAGCTTGAAGGGACGAACGAGCCAAGTACATGGATGATGGACAGGCATAACGCATGCTAAACGACTGCTAACTGCCCAAGCCGAACCTGAGCCCTGATCCGTTCCGGTTGACCGCACGCTACCACACCGGGTGAAACGTTATTTAGGACAAGCCGGGAAGCTAAAACAGACACACTGAGAGCAATATACTAGGGAACACTAACAGGACACACGGGAAAGAGCCTGCAAAGGACATGCCGGGAATGCTGCAAAGGACACATTGACAATGCCACAAAAAGGCCATACCGGGAACACTATACGGAAGACACAGGTGAACGCAACAAGTACATGCCAGGACACACTACAAGAGACACGCCAGGAACACTACGAAGGACACGCCCGCGGGGGGGAACTCCCATATAAAAGTGACGGGGGGTGGATCGCCGGAAGTTTTGAAAAGAAACCCCTAAAAAGGTACCAAAAATCTCGTTTTGTGGGTGTTGGGCTCAAATTTCATTTTCACACTAGGTACTAATTCTAAGACAAAACTAGTCCCCTGTTATATATTTTTTCCAGCTTAATACCCTAAAAGGTACCGGAATAACTCTAATGGCAGTCATTTTAGATTTTAAACACCCTAAGCAGTACCAAAACCACAAACTTTAAACCCCTAAAAAGGTACTGCAATCACCCCTGTCACTCCCCCTCTCCCCCGGGGACACACCAGGCCAATGCCAAAGCGACGCTTGCTCCTAGTAGTTTAACTAAGTGAAATTACATTTTAAGCCTTAACTATAAATTATTATTATAAAAGCTAAAGAAATATACCATAAAACTCCATGGTATTTATAAGCCCACACCCATATGTAATATATATGCATTTTGGGGGGATTGATAAAATTTGATAATTTTGCATGTTTCTTAACAATGGCCTATTAACTTAGGAGCGGGCTTCATGAATCCAGCCCCAGGTTAATTATTTTCCAGTCATGTGAAGAGAGCAAGTCCACTTGTTCAGCCACAGCTTGTCATGTGATCATGTCAAAATAACAAAACAATGAAAACAAGATTTACAAGTTTACAAAAGAAAACAAAACTAGATCAAACCTGGCTAGCCCCGCTTGATGTAGGGCAACATTGTTTCCACTATTTAAATCATCATTAATAATTAATCTGAAAAAGAAAAAACCATCTGACAATAAGCCATTTGTTACTTAAAACCTGCCATTCAGCTGGGCCTAGTTGTTCGAAAGCTGATTAACACTAATCAGGAACAAAATAATCAAGGTTTCACTTTCTCTCCTACATAAATGCGGTTTCATGACAATGTTTTGTGGAGTTTGACATTAGTCAAGTCAAAACTGAAGAGCAAAAAACATAAACTGAAAAATCTCACTGAAACGTTACAAAACTGAAGTCAAAAAATTCACACGCTAATCCAGATTAGCTTAATCGTGCTTTGAACAACCGGGCCCTGGTGTTAAATATCCACAGTGGGTTGTGTTAAAAAAACTAAGTATTATTTAGTTCATCTGTACCTCCTTGCCCACTGCCCTGCTCTAACCACACCACTGCCGTGAATAAGAATCACCAGCTTGTCGCTTGTCATTGCATCATCGCTCATAAAAATAAAACTCTTACTTTCATCTTCTTTTGCATCAACCTGCAGTTGAAGTGGAAAATAAGAACAATTCTGTTAATTAGATGTGAGGCTTTAGGGACAGGTGCTTAATATTACACACTCAGATTTACATTTAGGAATATCTAGACTTTTACATATACTTACAGGGACATCGTGTTCTTTAATTGACTTCTTGCTCCAGTAATGGTAAATATAGTCAGTAATCACCTTGTACCATGGTACACAAAAAATTAAGTTAGCATTTCAATAGTCTGAGTGAGCAGATGTTGTCTCACAGTCCTCTTTACCAGTCACTGCAAAAACGACATCTGAGTAATGACGTACTGCATTTATAAAATTCCATACTGCATGATATAAACACAGTTTCAAAGTGAATATTGGAAACATGCTCTGAAGTCCCCACCCCCACCCCCAAGAGAGCTTGCTTGTAGGCTATGCAAGGACACGCTTCACTTGTCATGAGGTTGAAATGGAAGAAATCTCAGAAGAATATTTACCAAAAATATTTGGATTTCTGCTGTGTTTTAAGCTTATGTTTAAATTCTTCTATTGCATTGTATTCATACTCGATTGGAAGTCAAACTGTGGAACACCTTTTCTTCATGAATTGCCGCTTGAGGTCATTTGCTATCTCATACTACTGATGAAAAGGAAAAGGGCTCAAAATTGGCAGTGACAGGTAATAAGAGGAGTGAGAAATGATGCCAGGCTGCATTCACTGGCCATGTTGGCTATCTGGTTAAAGGCTGCAAGGCTTAGACAATAATAAAAGATTTTACTAACTAGTTGTTGCATGTACCTCTCCTAGTGCTTCATAATGCTTTTGGTTATAAGCCCTATCACCTTCTTTAAACATCAAATTTAAAATGGTTCACCAGTTTCAATATTTTCTCATCTGGCCATCTGCAGAGAGATCAACAAAAAATAATTGAACATAATAATATTATTATCACAAACAATGGTTTAAAGGGACACTGTCCCGGCATATTTTGCTCAAAACTGTTATAAATGCATGAGATGGTCCCTAAATCTATGAAATAAGAACTTAATAAAACTCTAAATAAATGATAAAAAGCAATTTCTTCAAGAAATTCCATACTGCAAAACAAAATTTTTGCAAAATTTCAAAGATTTCCAAGGCAAATTGAAAACTTTGAAAAACTGACATCCTGACGTTTTTTCAAAAATCCATATTGCAATCCATCTCCATCCTCGCTGTCATTCGTCATCCTTCACTTCCTAATGGGTTCCTGTCATTTATCGAGTACTATTCTTACAGAATCAAACCCATTATTGATCAACTTCCCTATGATCTAGATATGTTTCTTGAGCTTTCCAAAATCATGCTAAAATGAGGACAGTGTCCCTTTAATACTCTGTCTCAGGTTCTCATTAGAAGCCAATATTTGCTACCTCAGCATATTTTGCTGTGTTAACTCCACCACTAGCACTTCTTTGATTTGGTTTGGTCAGCACAAAATGAAACATTCAGAAAAAGTTGTAAAAACAAAATCTAAACAATAATATTTGTCAAAACACTTTTTAATTGAGTGGCAATGGCTAGCAATTGATTTCCTAAGAAAGATAATAAAGTCTATTCCAATTCAAGGGATTCAAAGACAGCCAGGTGGCTCATCGGTGCCGTCCAGTAATTAACTTCATTTTTCTGTAACAAGAGAGGCAACTACATGTAGGAGGATAACTCCCCCAGATGGGATGCTAGTCCATCCCAGGTTATCCCCAGCATTTTTGTCAGGTTGTGCTTTAACAGTTCTCCGGTATTCCAATTTGTACTCCTGGATGGAGAGAGTCACTGTGGCAGGGATATTTTTGCAGGTTGGCAGGTCAACTGCTAGCCCAAAGCCCAATAAGTAGGCTAATCTTCAGTTAGAATTAGGCTAACCTTCAGTTGCGGCTAATTTAATAGGGGGCTAACCTTGATGCCATTCTCTGCCTAACTGCGTGTGTATACTGTTTCTAAAAGTAGTCTCAAGCTGCAAAAAATATACCTGCCTGAGTCACTGTCAGCCAGAGTAAATTGTCTTTCCCAAGAAACATGTAACACAATGAGCCCGGCTAGGCTCAAAACTCAAACCTCATGAAACCACCAGGGGGAGGGAGGAGGGGAAGTAAAACCATAAATTAATTTTTTAGATACCAGAAATGAAAATGGTGTGCTTATAACTGGGGGATTCTAACCAGAATTGTTTGGCATGGAGAGTTCAAATATATGCAGTATCAAAGGTGCACATTCAAGAATAGAAAGGCATTTTCAGTTTTTGTTACAAACCTTCATTAAACTTGTATCCAAACTCTTCCAAAGTTTGTGGGAAAACACTTTTATTATCGTTCCAACCTAAATCTAAAAAGAAAACAATAAAGACAGTATGCATGTAATTATTATTTTCACTGACTGTGTCATCAGATTATAAAAAGGCTGGACCAGATTATCAGCTTTTACATGAGAGGAATATAATATAAATAAATATAATGCATGAATTAGCTACATGTACAGTGTGCAGACGTAGGTGTCTGCAACATGGGAGATGACTGTACTGGGAAAAAACAGTATGTCCTCTGCAACTACAGCTGTACGCAACACAGAGTATCTTAACACAGAGTATAGGCTGTCCTGGTCTACTACACATGCAGCCTTTGTTTTGGCTGGAAATGTAATCTGTCGTCTCACATCAGGCTCATATTTTGAGCTATCAATCGTGGGAAAGAAAAGACTGCATTACAATCCTTGCAAAAGATATTGCTCAGAATATCCCTGAACTAGACAGTTTTATGAAAACTCACACTGTCCCATGTTATTTTTCTCTGGCTCTAGTGACTCTGACATTGATTACAGTTATGACCACTTCTTGCATCACAAGTGTCTTTCAAGGTTCTGATTAGGGAAATCTGCAAAATAAAATAATATGTAAGAAATTTTCTTTCAAGGCTATGTTCACCCCTAGCACGGTGCCCGAGTACGATTCTCGAGGCCCCATTAGGGGTTATAGGGATACAGGATATTTGAGAAAAAAAATTATAGGGATACAGGATACTGAAGGAAAAAAATATATAGAGGATATTACACGGCGGCGCGAAGATATGAATTTTATTTTCGAGTGGTAAAAACAATATTTTACGAATGAGCGCAGCGAATGAGTAAAATATTGTTTTTACCACGAGAAAATAAAATTCATATCTTCAAGCCACCGTGTAATTTTCTTTTTATTATATAGACAAACCACAAAAGCACAAACTTTATCCGCGAACTCTTGCAACTCGATGGCTGGACTTTCTTGAATTTCTCTCCTTTCGTCTTCACTTTAAGGAACTCCTTGAATAATTTTAAGTCATATGAAGTTTTCTTCTTCGTTTTAGCATTTTTCCTACCGTCCTCAGTGAACGATTTCCGTGTCAGCTTCAAGTGAATTCACGAATCTATCGCTCGCCATTTTTCAACCGGCGTTTGGCAGCTTTGCACAAAAAGCCATGCAAAAGCGGGAAATTACGTCATCGATATCCTCACTAGTGAGGATATGGAAAATACGCCACTCGGGTCCCGGATGTAGTTTCGTATGAATTTTACGAGTGGTCTATTTTCCAGTAAAACACTTGTGTCTATATAATAAATAGGGATACGGGATATTGGAAAAAGATAAATTGGGATTTTTACAATAACTGTCAAAATTCTCGCGCACCCATTGGCTAATTTTTATTGTCAATAAGAGGACAGACACATGAATGACGTAATCACGCGCGGAAAGGCTTCAACATTTCGCCAAAATGGCAGCGTTGTCAGTTCGGTAAAGTGGAAAAATTACATCTGAACAGGAGTTCTTTGAGGTGTAAATCATGAAAAGTCGTTCACAGGTTGCTTTTCAATCGGCAGACTGAGAATTAATTCAACGATAAAGCGAAAGAGAGCAATATTTGTTGTAGTTTATTGTTGAAGTTGACAGGAATGGAAATTTTGGAATCCGTTTAGTTTGCCGTGTGTAACTTCAAAACAACTGATAAGAATGGACTGAACTTCAGCGGGTTTACAAGAATTTCCAAATGGAATCAAGGTTAGTTTCAGAAAATCTGTCTAAGAAATTTATTATCGAGTTATTGTACGTAGTTTGAAGTTCACGAAGCTGTGATTCTCGGAATCGTTTTCAGTTCACTTTTACTTGGTTTCCCCTCGTCTGAAGTCTACGCTTGATCGTTTTGGCCTGTTGTTATTGTAAAAAACAAACGGACGTCAGTTTTTAATGCGTCTGTCCTATTATTGATCATGAATTTCGTCATAACATTGTCAAAATAGTCTGCGGATCCACTCGGCTACGCCTCGTGGATCCACAGCTACTTTGACAATGTTATGACGCAATTCATGATCAATAACTGGACAGACGTATAAAAAAACTGACGTCAATTTGTTAAATTTAACGGGAACTTTCTTCACAAGATTTCTTAAGATTATTTTCAAAAGAAAATAGTCAAAATAAAGCAAATTAACAATAATTAATGGTAATACTGATCAAAATGGACCAATGTGCTGCCGGTTTGTACATTTTCGGTCATTTTATCAACTTCTGGTTCCTGTTGTGACATGTGGTCGAACAGGGTGGTTACCTAGCAAATTGTAAACTTTTTGCAAACTTTTTTGTTACCGGGAAATGACGTCACCAGTATCATCATTATATAGGGATACAAGGACCACATAATTAAGGGGATATGGGATATTTAAAGAAAAAATTAAAGGTATACGGGATACCCAGACCCCCCCTAATGGGGCCTCATTCTCGCTGGGCACTAATGTGAAACACACCTTTTTTCAAACAACCATGTCAGAATTCATGCACGTGCCAGAGTACAAGTACGAGTATTCAGGCACAGGCAACATGTCAATATCTTTGGTACCAAGTGTGTGGGTTTACATCTAGAGTAGAATAACCAAGAGTAATATTTACAGAAGAAAACAGATAGGAAAACCACATGGAAACTAATAAAGTTGTACAGAGAAAAACATGCACAATTGATTGCAAGTAGTCGTTCAGTCCATGTCTGCATGCAGTGACAATAAACAAGAATAAAATAAAGGTTTCTTTGTGCCCTTCAATTTTCTTTGCGTCTTACTCGAGAATGCGACGAACAAATCTCACTTGGACACTCTAAAAATGCCCCAATGCTATAAACACTAACACAATCAAAATCGAATGGAATCCTTATGTTCCAGAGCCATAGCCCATTACAGCCAGATACCTGCAACAGTGGTTTAAAAGTTACCTGAATTGTAGTGATCAAAACTAGGAGTTGCCTTCTCATATGAAACGTTCAGTTCAGCTGTTAAAAAGTAAGAATATTAAGGGAACTATTGAGTCAACTTTCAGTTTCTGTTTTCTTCTTCCAACTTCCTGTCTCTTCCTTAGTAACCAAGCCTGTGTCGCCTGTGGCGGGAAAACTGTTCTCCTTCCCAGTCTTATTTAGCCGCGCTCTCTCCTCACGTTTCGCGCTGGCCCGAACTCCAACAAGTCTCCACTCCCCCTAAAAATAAGCATACCTCCACCCCCCACCCCCCCCCCCCCCCCAAAAAAAAAGATCCATTGTGGCTTTCCCGATATCAGAATCAGATCAGCCTATACTTCAACCTCGTTCCCAGGGTCTCTCATCTTCCCGCCCCCTGGAGCGAGAGAAGAGAGACCCTGGTCTGGTCTGGTCACGTGTGTCCCAGAATCTGGGATGTAGCAAATAAAAGATTAGTGGGAGGGGCAGATGAGTGTGAAATTTGTCTCCACTTTGCCTAGGGGTGAGCGGAAAGTGTTGTAAATCAAAATAATCGCATGTGGACGTGCTTTCGCGGTAAACATTTTTGCCGTTCCGAGACGCCAAAAAGACGATTAACGGACGATTAAAGAATTGTGCAACCTTCAAGACCGCGATCAAGGAAAGCTAGGGTTCTTAGATGGTCTTAGATGTATCGAAGATCGCCATCTGTACACTGCTGTACAACGCACATATAAGATCTGCGAAGACGAAGGAGTCGAAAGCCCGGGGTCTAAAGCGGGTTAATGTTTCGAATCCAGGACAGGAAAGGGATAAAGAAAATCTTTATAGGTTTTATTTATTCGGCGGCGATGTTTTTGCTTGATTCTTTATTCTGGTTATTTGACGGTCTCGTGTATTTCGTCGCTACCGGCGGCGTTGCTAAAATGATAAAAGGTGACAAAATGATCACCGACCAGAGCAAGTCTCCGCGATCGACAAGAAAATTCAACCCAACTCCAGGTAAATTACGTACTGTTGCTTGTTTCTGTTTGTTTTTATTGCACTCGCCTTACCTTTACCCTTTTAGGATATATCTTTTAAAAACAGGAAAACTCGATATGCAACGTGCATTCACTTTGTTTTACATTTATGAGATGTGTACGTGATGTGTTAGATTTTACAGCGCTTAGACTAAGAGTCAGCGACTCGCAAAATATAAGCTTGGTTTATTAAACTTGAAATTAAGCCATGGTGTCTTAATATTTTTCTTTCCTCTTTGTGGAAATGTTCAGACGTCAGTGTAATTTTATATAATGATGACGCTTTGACAATTGACTCCGATACGACATTGACCTTTCGAGACCTTGCCTGCCGTGGAGCAGCGCTAGCGCGCTGGAAATTCATCGATTTTCCATAGACATCTCGGCCCACAGTAAAATTGCCTCTAAACATTGGAGTAACTGCTGCAAAACAGCGAACTGAAGACTGCTGTATAAAAACATTGCTTGCCTGACGGTGTGAACAGTGGCCTCGCTTTGTTGTCGACAAAAGAAAGCGCGACAAAGATTCGTAATTATAGGAGCCCTCCCTGGGGTTTGAAAATGTCAATTAGACACGTGACCAGACCAGACCAGGGTCTCTCTTCTCTCGCTCCAGGGGGCGGGAATATGAGAGACCCTGGGAACGAGGTTGCCTATACTTCAGACAACAACAACAACATCCTCTTTATTACCCTTTTTCAATTATTTACAGGATTACATAAAAAAATATAGAATTTAGAAAACAAGGGTACTACTGGCAACCCGAAATAACCATTAGGTTAAAAATGCCAGGTTGACAGCACCCCGGTTTGTCTACTATAGCATCCTGGTTGGCCTACTGTAGTCCTGAGAATGGTTAGCTTTCTTTTGAGGGTTACGTTAGGGCCCGGGGGGGTACTCCCCAACAATTTTGGTGGCGGTGTGCGGCCCGCTTCTTGAAACCCTTACCCTATTTCAGACCAAAATGTGTGATTTTTGATACCCTATTTCAGACCTGACCCAAAAATCGATACCCTATTTCAGACCTATAAAATTAGTACACGTGTCTAATACATGACTTCAGCTACCCAGGAATGGGTTCCATTTGCGCAAACATTCCCCGATGTTAATGGAAAAAAAACAGTTTCGTCTAAAAGCCAAACCAAATTCCAGACCAGAGTGCGCAAAACATACCCTATTTCAGACCAAAACGGCTCTAAAACCATACCCTTTGGGGCGGCACATACCTATATAGCTTATATAAGGGAGTACCCCCCCCCCCCCCCCCCCGGGCGTTAGGGTAACGTCTGATCTGATTTTGGTCTATCCAATAGACCTTTCTCCAAAATGGCCGCCGCAAATTCATATTAACCCTTAATTTTTTATTATTAACTAGCTGGTCTGTAACCCGACCAAGACAGAGGTGCTCCATCTCACGTCCCGATTCTCTCGCCATCCTCCCATACCGAATATTCCATTTAGCCAAAATAATGTACCGTGTGCTACCAAGGCTCGTAACCTGGGGGTGACTTTCGATCGCCATCTCACTATGACAAGCCACGTTAACAGCATCTGCCGTCATGCATCGCTAGCACTTCGTAACATTGGTAGAGTGAGGAAATATATTAGCCAGAGTAGTACAGAATGCTTAGTACACGCTTTCATTTCATCCAAGCTAGACTACTGCAACAGTCTACTGTACGGGTCTGCCTTCTACCGAGGTTCAGAAGTTACAACGCAGTTCAGAAACATTGCTGCAAGGCTAGTAGTCAAGGCTAAGCGTACCGATCACATCAGTCCTATTCTACGACAATTACATTGGCTCCCTGTTAGCGAACGCATTTCTTTTAAGATCTTGTTGCTTACATCAGGCTATCAATGGATGTGCGCCATTTTACATCAAGAATCTCTTGAGTCATTACCAACTTAGAGGCAATCTACGCTCTGCTTCGGAGGGCTGGCTCACTGTCCCAAGATCAACGACCTCTACCGTATGGGGACCATGCTTTTTCTATCGCTGCACCGAGACTCTGGAACTCACTCCCGTTAACTGTTAGAAATGCGGAGTCACTCTCCATGTTTAAAACACTTTTAAAGACTCATCTTGTCATATTTTAGCTAGTATAAGTTTTTTCCTTTTTTATCTTTTATTTTTTATGTATTTATGTAAATTATATATATTTTAATAACATTGATATCTTAGTTAGTTTAAATGTAACATTAGCTAGTCATTGTTTTTCTTTTATTCTATTTTTAGGCTATTTGTAAACGCATTGAGGCTTTGCAACATGCGTTCTAAGAACTGTTATTACTGTATTATTATTACTATTATTATTATTAAGGCGGGACTTAACCTAAATGCCATTTTTCAGCGACTTAACATGGGTTAAATGGAAATATCTCGTTCACGTTTCAAGCAATCCAAAAACTCTATGCTCATCCCATGAATCTATGTTATGGAGTGTTTTGTAAATTTTTGGGTGATTTTTGGGTATATTTGGGAGGAAATAGTTGTTCTCAAAGGAGTTGTAAAATTTAGGATTGACAATAGACTGCGAGCAGTCTCTTTCTTTTCCTAATGTTTTTAGGGCACGCGCGCGATCGAGCGGTTAGCGGCGAAGCCGCGAGCCGCGAGAATCGCGGGCGCGGTGAGAAGGAAAAATAAAGAGACTGCGGTGGAATCTTTGATCTTTCAAGTTGCCGCCTTTGACACCTATTTGATTTATAGTTCCGCCCAGTTTATAACGATACAATTTTCGCGGCAAAATATTGTTGTGTAATCCAGCAAAGAAAGGAGAGAGACGACAACTAGAGACGATCGTGTGTCGAAAAAAAACCCTGTTTTCGCCGTTTTTATGCAGTATATACATACGGCTTCGGGTAAATAGTCTCGTATGGGAATTTGTCATCCATTTGTCAGCTTGAACCCTCACAAGAAGCCGATAACTGGGGAAAATAATATCCGATCTGTATACGAGAGCTGTTCGCCACTACAGGAAGGAAATGTATACGTATGGTTTCACCGCGCTAGTGTATGCTGCTTGAAGTTACGAAAAGATCGCATGGCTTAAACTTCTCTTGCGCTTAGCTTTGTCTGTTTTGTTCGGGGTTTTGTTCAACCTTTGCTGCCTCTGTGCCTCGGTCTGTGTTATAAAATCAGCAAACCGTCAATACGTTTGCTAAGTTTGTTGTCACGATTTTGATTCGGCAACTTTTCGACGATATACGAGCAGAAACATGCGAACAATTGAAGAAAGGAACTATCATTTTGTATTTGAGAGGTATGGATCCTGAAACCTTGTAGTTATTACCGGGCCGGAGTTATACAATGTTGATGTGTTGTCGTGCGAGAGTCAATACAATTTTATCTGCGTGGTGATCATACTGCGAAATGCTGCGGCGTTTTATTCCCGGATTCATTGCATCAAATAAGCCGCCTGAGCCGTAACATTGAACTCTTCATATCCAACATAAATTTACTACAGTTCGACCGAGAAAGAAAGTTAGTTTCGTTGACTGGATATATCTG
Organism: Desmophyllum pertusum; assembly: GCA_029204205.1. Classification (NCBI taxonomy): domain Eukaryota; kingdom Metazoa; phylum Cnidaria; class Anthozoa; order Scleractinia; family Caryophylliidae; genus Desmophyllum; species Desmophyllum pertusum. The sequence continues at coordinate 697 of MU826879.1, read as the reverse complement.
ATATATTGAAAGTCAGTTTGACCCCTTGACCCAAATGATCACTTTAACAGGAAGCTGTATGACACCATAGAGCGAAAGGAAACTCACGTTTTAACTTTTCAGATGAAGTTTGACTTACTTAGACGCTTATTCAAAGTATTTTGGAAACAACAGAGTTAGTCTAAGGTCTCTGTATTAAACCAGAGGAAAAGATAAATAGGGCAATCGTCTTCGAAGAGTTGTGTGATGTGCAAATAAAGAGTTTGACGGTAAACTAAAGCTAGCGCAATCGGCTTGCTAGATAATATTACGGCCGCGGAAATAAAATGGCTTCCTCTTGTGTTCAGACTTCAGAAGTATCCCTCCAAGCTTTCCCTCACAAATACGTTGTGCTTCGATTCTCTAGTCTTCGATCTACAATCCGGATTACCGTACACTACTAAAACCATCCCGCGAAAACATTTGTCTCAAATTATTCCGATGAGGCGGAGATGAGTTTGTTGACAGACTGACAGGTAGCCGACCAATCAGCATTTTCCGTTTCTCAGAACGGGAATTCAAAGAACAAAGAAACCTCCGCAGTCGGTCTATTCCCTCCCTCTCCCCAATCTCTCCTCGTTTTTTCACCTAATTTGCATAATTTATAACCATTTCCGCTCGCGCAAAAGATCTGAGGAGAAAGACGACTGCTTCGGCAGTCTAGATTGACAAATTGACA
>MU826878.1:376352-390176 GCA_029204205.1 Desmophyllum pertusum | reverse complement strand
TTTCTTCAACTGTTAGAGGATTTCCCCTCAATCAGCCGCGCATTTCCAGCATTCCTCCATTAACTCCAGATTACCAAATATCAATAGGCAATGACATCAGCTGGTTATTTGTCAAGTTCAGCTCTTGGAGTTTCTTCAAATGTGTAACACTTGCTGGTAAAACTGACAGCTGATTGTTACTCACATCCAGCACCTCCAGCTCCACCAGCTAATCAATATCATCAGGTAATGACATCAGCTGGTTATTTGCCAAGTCCAGCAATCGGAGTTTCTTCAAATGTGTAACACTTGCTGGTAAAAACTGACAGCTGATTGTTACTCACATACAGCCACTTCAGCTCCACCAGCTCACCAATATCATCAGGTAATGACATCAGCTGGTTATTTGTCAAGTCCAGCTCTTGGAGTTTCTTCAAATGTGTAACACTTGCTGGTAAAACTGACAGCTGATTGTTACTCACATACAGGCCACTCCAGCTCCACCAGCATCACCAATATCATCAGGCAATGACATCAGCTGGTTATTTGTCAAGTCCAGCTCTTGGAGTTTCTTCAAATGTGTAAAACTTGCTGGTAAAACTGACAGCTGATTGTTACTCACATACAGCACCTTCCAGCTCCACCAGCTCACCAATATCATCAAGGTAATGATATCAGCTTGGTTATTTGCCAAGTGCAGCCGTTGGAGTTTCTTCAGATTTTTAATATTTGGTGGTAAAACTGACAGCTGGTTGTTTCCCACTGAAAGCTCAGTCAGATTAATCAGTTCACCAATTGTTTCAGGTAGTTCACTCAGCTGGTTGTTTTTCACTGAAAGCTCAGTCAGATTAATCAGTTCACCAATTGTTTCAGGTAGTTCACTCAGCTGGTTGTTTTTCACTGAAAGCTCAGTCAGATTAATCAGTTCACCAATTGTTTCAGGTAGTTCACTCAGCTGGTTGTTGTCTAATATCAGTACTTCAAGAGTTTTCAGCTTGTTAATGCTTGTTGGTAATTCTGTCAAGTGATTGTTTGACAGGTCAAGTACATGTACCACACCCACTTTAGTGATGATAGTACCAACTTCAGGAACTGTGGACAGCCCCTGACCTCTCAGATTTAAAAACCCTTTTCCCTTCGCCATTTGTAAAAATTAACTCCCTGATGTTCTTCATCTTTGACATGTTCCCGTTTGAATGTAATCACTGGTCCTTAATGTTTCTTTCAGTATCTGAAAATATAATTTTTACATAATACATTAAAACCTTACATCAAATTATTTATGATATTATTTATTTTCAATTGGTGAAGTATAGTCAATGTATGGGTAAAAGAGTGGTTCAAGACATGGTATGTATAAGCTACAGTGGTGTACATGCACATGTAAGATCAAACCTGGAATTTACTGGTAGCCTGAAATCAATACCAAAATTAAATGGTGCTTTAATTAGCCTGTAAACACAATTTGTAATTTTTGATTATTAAAAACATGTTCACCTTTTCAGACTGACTTTACACAATAATTATTATATTACTGGTAAATTCTGAAATTTATTTTTAAAATGGTTAACACATTTTCAGAAATGTGTGAATATTAAATTTTTCAAAGGAAAATATTCAACCCAATTTATTTCAAAAACGCCTCTTGTATAATTTTTCTTTTTTCGGAAGGAATTTTATGTTCCAAAAACGTTTCGGTTTACATATGGAAGAAAAACATGAAACACAAATGATACTGCAGCCTAGAGTTGTTAAATGAACATCACAAGTATCTGAGCACACTGTAACGACATAACCGGGTAAAATTACAACAATGAGCCCTGGACACTTATATTTTGTTCAAAGCCCTTTTTGGGCTTACTGTAAATCATCTTTAAGCCCCCCCTCTCTAATAGCCCCCCCTTTTTGGAGCAAGAAATTTATTAAGCCCCCCCCCCCCCCCCCCCCCCAATCAAAACAATAAACAACAGACTGTATTACCGGTGCATTTTACCGTGCCAATCCGGGCACTAATTCACATACAGTACTTGCGAGCTTTGGGGAAAATATTACTGACACTTACATGTATACTCATATAAATAATCAAATTTAACACTTAATTGATCAAAAGTATGGTTTATGGACGTTTAACCATGTACCGGCATTTCAACTAAATTAAATAAGCCCCCCTCTCCATTAAGCCTCCTCTCAAATGCGCCCTACAATAGGGTGCTTACCGTAAAGTTCCAAAAGTAAACACCCACCCGCCCGAAAGTAAGCGAGGTATTATACATATTTTTCCCCAATCAATAGTCAAATATACATTAAGTATTGATATCTTTGTACAGTATAATAAGGCACTTTACTACAAGGAAAGCTATCGCTTATGCCACAAAAAATTCCGTCTCATTTTTCAAACAGCAATATTTTTTTGGCGAATTTCGGTCTTTTATTTCGGAAAGAAGAGAGCTTGCACCAGCTTCAGATATTTAACGGTTTTTGTTCCCCGAAAGTAACGAACCCACCGAAAGTAGCGACCCCCCCAAAAGTAGCGAGCCCCAAAGGATACTACAGTTGAACCCCGTTAATTCAAACTCTTAGGGGAAATGGGGAAATAGTTTCGAATTAGCGGAGGTTCGAAATAACCGGGTCAGCGTTTAAATATCAAAATAATCATTAAAGGAGTAGGCCACTCCAGAAAGCGCATTTTTTTCTCACTACCATTAAAAAGTATATATGAAGATGAATTACTGACCGTAGTTTGAAGTTCCAAAGACCCTCATAACCTTGCGAAAATTTGTCTTCAAGTGTGTCGAAAAATTACATGCCACTAGAGACAGCGCGTCACCCAGCTCCAAAAGCACTGGGAAACGACTATTATATCGCCACTGATAAGACCCGAGAATAGCGCTTCGGTTAGCCCACTATAGCACTGATTAGACCCGAGAATAGCGCCCGCGTTACTATAGCACTGATTAGCTCCGAGAATTGCGCCCCGGTTAGCCTACTATAGCACTGATTAGCCCCGAGAATGGTTAGCTCTTATATAATTGTAAGGATAACATATATACTAAAAAATTCCAGAAATTCGTGACCAGTGCTCCTGTGGTCATGTGGACATGAGTAACGCTTAATCTGCCGTGGAATATCGATTGCATGACACAACTATTCTACCTTCCACCATCTTTGCGGCTTCGGTCAAAAGCCACCTAAACAATCGATTCAAACTGTGCAAACTGAGACACACGCTGTTTTACTTCCCATATGACTGGTGTATCAAAGAGGCCTTGGCTACGATAACCGATGGTGAACTAAGGTTTACCTTGTAAGATGTACATTAAAGTGATGTATTAACACCTATATGGTGCAACAAGAAATGTACGGAAAATACGAGGAAGAATGTAAACCACACTACTGTTCAATCAGTTTATTGTAAATAAACTATTTAGAAAAAAAAAATAAATGAGTAACGCTTGATATACGATCGACCCGGGTTCGATCCCAGCTATACCTTTTTGTTTTTCTTTTTCTTTTTTCCTTCTAGATTTATATATTTTCAACAGTTTGAAAAAGTTACGGACTAATGTCAAAAACTTTCAACCTCTCAGGGTTCTCATCAGGACAAAAAAAAATCTAAAAAAAAATCGAAGTGTCTGGGTTACGCGCTCTCACTAAATGCATGTCGAAAAATTCGACTTGACCGCCGCCATTTTGGAGACTACTCAGCAACCTGGCCGCATAATCGTGACGTCAAATAGTCCAACCTGAATTGGCGGGAAGCGCTGTGTGATTTTGGTGTGCCTTCGTTCGATGTTTCGATCCACAATGCGGCCTCTTGTGCAGCTCCAAAACTGTTGTAACAGGTGGCAAAAGGACAGAAGAGGAATTGTCGGAACAGCATCAGGTTTCTGATTGCTTTTATAGTGTTTACCAGTAAGAAGTTGATCTGACTTTAATAAAATCAATCTCAAAGCAGTCATCCGTAAAGTGGTCGGAAGAAACATATATGTATTCGGGTTTTGGCAAGAATCTCTTATCGCGGCCGAGTTTAACTAGCCACGGCATTTCTTGGCAAGATCTTTTCAATTAACGGTAAACGATGAAATATAATTCCTCTTCTATCCTTTTGCGATCTGTTACAACAGTTTGGAATTGCAAAGAGGCTGCATTGTGGACTCGAAACATTGAACAAAGGCACGCCAAACAGCAACTATGTTTTTAATTTTTAAACACGAAAAGAGCTAAAAGAAGCAAAGCATGAAAGAACGACAAGAGGTTAGTTTTGTCAGTATTCCGAAATGATTCAATTTAATTAAGGCGCTGTGACACTAAAAATGTTTCGTGCAACTTGTCCCACAACTTTGTTAAGCCGCCGCGAGACAAATTGAAAGAAACGCTGCTTTATAGTGTAACACCGAAATGCTGCGTTGCCTCCGATCGCTTGAAAATTAGAACTTGATTCTGTTTCGTCGAACGGGACAATTAAATTTAGGAAGTCGAGCAATGGCAAATGATGAAATATAATTCCTCTTCTGTCCTTTTGCGACCTGTTACAACAGTTTGGAGCTGCACAAGAGGCCGCATTGTGGATCGAAACATCGAAACGAAGGCCACACCAAAATCACACAGCGCTTCCCGCCAATTCAGGTTGGACTATTTGACGTCACGATTATGCGGCCAGGTTGCTGAGTAGTCTCCAAAATGGCGGCGGTCAAGTCGAATTTTTCGACACACTTGAAGTGCAAATTTCGCGAGGTTATGAGGGTCTTTGGAACTTCAAACTACGGTCAGTAATTCATCTTCAATATATACTTTTTAAGGGTAGTGAGAAAAAAAAAAATGCGCTTTCTGGGAGTGACCTTCTCCTTTAATAATTAATATGATGGAATAACATTTACCTTGCACAATTGTTATTTCAAGAAATTGATAAAACATAGTACATTTGTTATGGAATAGCAAATTTCTAGACTGTTATTGACAACCGGAACTGTGCGCAATGGAACAAGATATATAAATTACAAAATAAGTGCAATAAAAAGGTTATAAATAAGTTTAGTACGCTTCCTGCTGTGTTCTGATGCCGTCTGATGTTTGTCCATCAACTTTTTTAATTAGAGTTCGAAATAACGGGGTTGATTTTAGGCCAAGGGAAACACAATTAGTTTGAAATAGCAGGGAATTCGAAAATAACCGAGTTCGAAATAGCCGATAGTAAATGACTGAAAAAACAGGGCCAAATCCAAGGGAAATTACCCATACTTCAGTGCCGGCAAAAATAACATGTACCCATTTTAAAACCCCCGTAACATTATATAGCCCCAACCCCCCATTAGCCGACCGGCCTGTAGCAGTTTTGTCGCAACGATCGATTTGATCGTACAATAAACCACTGGCAATATTGGAATGAATACGCCGCCGTTTCTCTAGTTTTATTTTTCATCTGTTACCAAAACGAGTGTCCTAGGCGCAGAAATTAGTTTTACTCCACACTCATTCTAATGAAAAACTCCTAAAATTATTTTTAATATTGAATGGTTTTCGCAATATCCAGGACTCCTGTTTGAAAAATTTGGAAATTTGAAAATGGCCTTATTGTTTTATAACATTGCCTCACAAGGGCTGTTACACTAAGCAAATGTTTCGCTCCGTGGCACCTCTTACATGCTCGTTAAGAATGGGTTGCGAACTCAAGACAATAAAGGCATGGGCCTTCCCATTTTTTGCACTAAAAGTGTTGTGTGCGTGGGGTGTTCTGATCTTCTGAGGCTTTAAGCCCAATAACCTAAAACTGTGGCAGACTAATACGTTTGTAAATCTTGTCATATTGACATGAATGCCGATATGCAAATTAAGTCACGTGACCGTGTTTCGCCCACAAAATTCAGAAAATCCTCTTTGAACAAAAATGTCACCAGTATTATACACAACCGTCTATTTATTTTACTGGCTACCAGATAGATCAAAAGGGTAAAAAACAAAGATGCTGTGCTTGGGCTTTGTTGTAATTTATTCATTAATTTTGAAAATAATACGGCATTTTGTACTAGTACCCAGTCCCCTATAAATAATTATTTCTTATTTGATACTTTTATTTCAAATTAGCTTAAAATGCCCAAGCACAGAATTGAAGTATTTAATAGTCTTAACATCGCTAAAGCTAGCAGCAGTCCCCCAAAAATATTTAAAAGTGGTGACCGTTTTGCTAATAAGAATTTTGAGGCTAAAAATAACTCTGACAGGTCTACGTGACATTATATGACCCTAAACGACATTAAAGGTTCCATAAGTTAATGCCTGTTAATGATGTCCCCAAGTTGTATTCCGTGTTATGTAAACTGCTTAAAAAGTTAGACCACCTCCCTCACTTTTTTATTGAAACAGATTTAGGGCCATGCCTTAATTTTCCTGAGAAATTGCGAGTACAAAGTTGCACGAAACATTGCCTGTATTTATAAAACATTTTGGTTGTTAATAGTGTAAAACTAACTCTACATACCCGAAAATACATGTACATTGGCGAAGATTTCCATTTGTCCAGACAACAATGAATTCGTGTCCCTCTATGTTTCTATAATCATGCAATTGATTTGAATGCACTAAAAATAAGTACTATATGCAAAACTGTTGCATGTTGTGAGACTAAACTAAGTAAAGATATTTGCTCATGATTTTGACAGTATCTTTTATTCGGAATTTGAAATCTTCAACGCAGAAATCTATTAAATTTCATCAGTGACGTCATCTGTCAACAATTACGATGTAGCGATTGCTACGCCGCTTCGATCTACCAATTCTTCAACATCCAATGTTTTCGCGGAATGTGATGACGCATTGACGTAGACAGCGATTGCGGCATTTGAATATTGAGCGAAAATGGGCAAAAAAATATCAGCAGAGATATGCAATTGTCCAAAGGGACAAAATATCAAGATTTGGGTAAATATGCTCAAGATTCGTATCATTATGTCAAGATTGATATACCTTGCTTCGATTTGTATCTATGTAACAAGATTTACATATAGGTATTAAGATTCCCACACACAAAACTATAGGCATATCAAGATTCGCGTATGTATACATCAATGGTGACACACATACATCCTAGATTCGACTATATAACATTGTCACTCGCATATATTCATCAGGACGTTCGCATTCCACATTTCGAGATCTCGCATATGTAATATGCAACATTCGCATATATATATAGCCAAGATTCGCATATTTATATCAAGATCAATTATATACATCGAGATTGTGATAGGCATGTATGAAGTACCAGGTCTACACTCTGAAATTAACCGCTGGTCAGTACACCGCGCTGCACTTTTTTCCATGTGAGCTGTGTTGCGCGACAACTGATGGCGGGTCAGTCCCGTAAGAGTGCCGATGGAAGTTAGCGAAATAAATTAACATCGATAGTTCGTATAGTATACAACTGTCTGTTAACAGATCCGACAGTGCTCAATTTACCTCTCATGTAATAAGAACTCGGTAGAAGATTTCACACACCACGTTGGAGAGGTCCCGTAGGCACACAGTCTGGTGGATCGGGATACAATCCTGGAACGAACTACGAGTGCATCTAGGGAAAGGAAAAGGGAAAGGAAAGGGTAAAAGGGGAAAGCCGGTTTTGCAACACTGAAAAAAGGAACAGCCTCAAGTACTACCGACGAAAGAGTTTATTCCTCTTCCTTCGCCAACACATGATAAAGTACCACGTTGGGACTAACAAACGTAAGCTGGCAAGACTGTTGTGCCACTGAGCAGACCTGACAGTTCCTCCACGTACCCTCTCCCAACGTGTGTGTGTCAAATCTTCTACCGAGTTCTTGTTCCATGAGGTAACATTGAGCCTGTCGGATCTGTTAACTGTTGCCGTTGTATCTCCTCGAAGAGGCAGTGTATACTCTTACGAAATATCGATGTCCAATTTCTCTTCGCTAACTTTCATCGGCAGCTCTTAGCGGTACTGCCCGCCATTTTTGTCGCGCATAGCCTCACCTGGAAAAGTGGCAGGCGGTGTTACCATCTGACTCAGCGTTACAATTAGGACAAAAAGTGTAGAGAACCTCGAGATTGTGATAGGCATGTATGAAGTACCATGTATATAATTGATCTTGATGTAAATATGCGAATCTTTGCTATATATATGCGAATGTTGATATCATATGTCGAGACTCGAAATGTGAAATGCGAGTTGGCAATGTATATAGTCCAATCTGGATGTCATGTTTTGTCACATTTTGATGTTATACATCCGCGAATCTTGATATGCATATGTTGAATCTTAATACCTTATAATGTAAATCTTGTTACATATATATTACAAATCAAAATCAAGGTATAATCAATCTTGACATAAATTACATACCGAATATTGATGTATACTTTACAAATCTTGATATTTTTGTTCCCTTTTGGACAAAACATACAGAGATCCAGAAACACGTAGAGACACTGAAAATCGTAATAAATAGTAAATAATAGTTTTTCTTGAAACTTTAACAACTCGACGCGGGTAAACTAACCCGGCCCTGTTGTTCAAAGGGTGGATTAAAACTATTCACTGAATAAATCCACTATCCAGTGGGGATAAGTGTTGCCAAAAACAAAACAATCGCGTATCCACTGGATAGTGATATTATATCCTGTGGATAGCAGTTATCCACCGGGCATTGAATTACCAATGGTATAAACAAGCCTCAACTTATGATCAAACTTTTCATGACGTGTGTTATCTGTATTTCTCTCTTGATACTAAGGTGTCAAGCATTAATTCAAAGCTTCTGTCGTACGAGCCCGAACTAGCTACGTACGATGTACCTCTTCTGAACAGGAAGAACTAAGCTTTTTTAAGACTGCACATTTAGCGGCATTGACCTGAATACATCAAACATTTTCCTTACCTTAAGTTCAAAGAAAACCTGCGGTAAAGACACAGCTATAACAGCACACGTTACAACTGGGACTAGTCTTACCAAAACAAAATATTTCAAGATCGCAGACAAACCTAAACTCACCAGACAACTCCCTTGGCTGCCTTCTTCACACTTCCACACCTTCATTGGTTTCAGCATGCCCAGGTAGCTAAGCCGTTTCATTTTGCGGGAGGGGGGAGGGGGGGGGAGGGGAAGGGGTAGGATTGTGGGGGAAAGTTGTGTGGGTGTAGTGTTGGGGTAGGGGTGTTTAGGCTTAGACTGGTTTATCAGTGACCCTATATATAGTATATTCATATTGAGTACAAATACTAGTAATCTAGTAAACTTTTTACTTTAGCTTGCGGCCTTGAGGCCAATTTGTGGTCGCTTTCCTTGTTTCTCTTTACGGGTAGTCGCGGGGGGACACGAAAAATGAACGTAATTTTTTTGGCGAATGATGAGAGCGCGGGAAAAAATTCGCCTGATCGCAGGTTTGTACCATTTCATTCTCGTTTTCCCAGAGGTCTCTCAGTTTTCTCCCGCCAAAAAAAAAAAGCGAACAAGAAACGAGAGAGCACCTGTTGTGCTCACAGGGCTGGTCCAAAGTGTGTCCCAGAATCTGGGAGATTAAAAAATAAACGATTCGAGGGAGGGGCAGCTAAGTGTAACAAATTTGTCTCTACCGAGTGTTTTGTAAAATCAGGGCGTCTTTGAATTCGTGGTAAACACTTTTGTCGGTTCCAAGATGCACAAATAAGGTCGTGTCTGCTGGTACGGTCAAAATTCGAGTTGTTGCAGGCTGTGCAAATCGGTCGTCGATGTATCCTGCTCAAAGAATTCTTCTTTGCTAAAGGAAATCGCGCTACTGCATGGCGCTACAGCGTAATTATGGATTGTTGGGACCGGCCATAATTTGGGACAAGATAAATTATATCACATCCATTGTGGCAGGTGCCATGCGAAAAGTAACGATTAATGAATTTGGGGGGGGGGGGGGGGGGGAAGCCTTCAACGATTAACGAAATTAAAGAAAGCCAGAGTTTCTCAGGTGTTTTTATCGAAAATTTTATCCGCCATATGTACAACGAACATTTACCAAAGAGTGGCGAAGGCCGGCGAAGGTTTCGAAAGGCAGCCGTCGCGTTTCGAATCCAGGACAGGAAAGGTAATAAAATCTTTATAGTTTTTTATTTATTCGGTTTACGATGTTTTTGCTCGATTCTTTTTTCTGGGGGTTCATTTGAAAGGGATTTTAACTTTCAACTGTGTGTTATCTCCAAAATAATACCAAATACCCATAGACAATTCAGTGTAAAAAGTAACATATACCCATTTTAAACCCCCCTTGTAACAGTATATAGCCCCAACCGCCTAGCCAGACCCTGTTACAGTGTCGGCAACGATTGAGACAAAACACTAAACACTGGCAACATTCGAATGAATACGCCGTTTCCTGAGTTTCCTTTTTCATCTGTTTCAAAACTGAGTCCCTGTCGCAGAAATTAGTTTTTTACTCACACTCCTATCTAATGAAACTCCAAATTATTTTTACATTGTGAATGGTTTCGCAAAAGGAAGAACTAAGCTTTTTAAGACTGTGCACATTTAGGCGCATTGACTGAATACATCAAACATCCTCTTTGACCTTTGTTTAAGTTCAAAGAAAACATGATGCGTTTATACAATGAACGAGGGCAGTTAACAACGTTTTTCTGGGACAGCGTCCTTACCAAAAATATTTCAAGATCGCAGTATCAAACAACTCACAGACAACTCCCTCGCTTCGTCGCTTTCTTCACAACTTCACTTGGTTCCACAGCATGCCAGGTAGCTAAGCCGTTATCTGCGGGGGGGGGGGGGGGGGGGGGGATGTGGGGGGAAGGTGTGTGGGTGTAGTGTTGGGGTAGGGGTGTAGCTAGACTGTTATCAAGTGACCCAATATAGTATATTGAGTACAATACTAGTAATCAGTAACTTTTACTTTAGCTTGAGTTCACGCCAATTTGTGTCGCTTCCTTGTTCTCTTTATGGGAGTCGCGCGAAAAATGAACGTAATTTTTTGCGAATGATGAGAGCGCGGAAAAATTCGCCTGATCGCAGGTTTGTACCAACCTAGTTCCCAGCGTCTCTCTTCTTCCCGCCAAAAGCGGTTGTCGATGTATCCTGCTCAAAGAATCTTCTTTGCTAAATGAAATCGCGCACTGCATGACGTTACAGCGTATTTATGGATTGTTGGACCGGCCATAATTTGGGACAAGATAAATTATATCACATCTATTGTGCAGGCCATGCGAAAGACGATTAATGAATTTTGAAGCCTTCAACGATCAACGAAAGCCAGTGAGAGTTCTCAGGTGTTTTATCGAAATATCGCCATATGTACAACGAACATTTACCAAGAGTGCGAAAGCCGGCGAAAGTTCGAAAGGCAGCCGTCGCTTTCGAATCCCGGACAGGAAAGGGGTAAATAAAATCTTTATAGTTTTTATTTATTCGGTTACGATGTTTTGCTCGATTCTTTTTTCTGTTCATTTGAAAGGAATTTTAACTTTCAACTTTATACTTAAAGTGCCTATAACCCCAAAAATTATTTTTGCCCCAAATGAATGTTTATATTATACTAAGCAAAATTCCGTACACATTTTTTGTTTTGGTTAAAACGGCAATTTTCTATGGGCCGTCAAAGTGAGGGTTATTTTCCCCATGGCCGAGTCAAAGGGAGACTGAGACTAGTGACGTCATTCCAGGTCATTGGCGCCAGTTTTGAACTGGAAAGCAGAGGAATTGATCTTGATGGGTATTACAGAATTTTCGTAGAATGTCAATGTAATAACTTTTTTCTGGGTAACCTGAAATATTTATACGTTTGTTTAATGCATTACGCTATTTTTTACGAGAGCTGTGGAATTGATTCGGACTATAAATTCGCTATGTCTATACGCTTTGTATCGAGCCGAACTCACAGAAATGTCACGCAACCTCCCGTCCAAAGGCACTCCTACAAACACGAGACTAAAGTAGCTTGAATACTTGAAACATAATTTCTTACAACTTGTGTTAAAAATATAATATTATGAATTTGGTAGGGAAAGATTATCATGTAAATTGCTTGAGAGACCGTCCGCGAGCCGAAATAAACACCAGTCCACGCGGTGTCGCTCAACAGGGAAATTATGACATTCACACGGCACACACAGCTGAATTGAATGAACAGAATCGCTTCACAGGTTTAAACAACGATGGAAAATACTGAATTGGCTTAAGTATTTGCATTGAAGTTCTAGAACGAAAGTCAGGACTCATGTATGAATTATTTGCAGTGGATACTCGTACGGTAGACTGCGAGCAGTCCCTCTTTCTTTCTGATATCGAACGCGAAGCGCGAGTGAGCGGAAATCGAGCGGGAGATTTCGCTCTTCTCACTTCGTGACTCACTTCCGCTCGTCACTTCGTGACTCACTTCCGCTCGGCCCATCTCCCGCTCGCTCGCGCTTCGCGCTCGATTTTCGCTCACTCGCGCTTCGCGTTCGATATCAGAAAGAAAGAGGGACTGCTCGCAGTCTACTCGTACGGAAGCCGTGCGCTATTCAGACAGTAATCTTCTGAAGCTTCTGTTCGAAGTTACGATTCGATTGGGAATATCTTACTTTGCTTTTAAATGATTTAGCTTAGCAGTTTCATGAAATAATGCTAAAGCCCGAAGATGTCGAATTTTTTCGGTGAGAATCTGCCCTCCTTTGATGTCGCCAGATCAGTAAAGTATAAACAAATGAAATGTGTCGCCGGATTGTTCGCGTAGTATAAACACTGTATAAACAGACTGAGCAAATTAGTCTGAATTAAATCAGCCGTGCTCACTGTACTAGAATCGCTTAATGCATCTTAACAAAGATAATATTTTGGTTCAGCAAGAATAAATTATTACCTTGAATTCTACGAAAATTCTGGAACCCGAACAAAGCAAATTGAAGTCCTGTCCTTATAAGCTTAATTTGTACAAAGACAGAAACTCTAATTTCATCTTTACTCAATCTTCGCTGCAGACTCGCCGATCGATCAACCCAGAAAACTTGACCATGAAATCTTGATCTCTGAAGTGCTAAGAGCAACGGCAACGGCAAAGAACGGCTCGGCTCAATTTTGCACGCATTTCTAGCTCAGAACGAAGACACAACTCAAGGTTCGCGAGCGATCGATTGATGGCCTGGAATGACGTCACGAATTGGGCTAGATCCAGTAATTTCTAATGGTTCTGCTACTCGGTCAATGCGATTTTCCGAGACTTTGAAAATTCATAAAAAATCGCGGTTTCAACCAAAAAGATTTTTCTTTTCGGCGTTCTGCTCAGAAAAATGTATAGATTTTTTAGAACAAAAATTTTTTTTTGAGGTTATAGGCACTTTAACTATTGTGTTTTCTCCAAAATATACCAAATACCCATACTTCAGTGCCGGTAAAAATAACATATACCCATTTTAAACCCCCCCTGTAACAGTATATAGCCCCAACCCCCTAGCCGACCCTGTACAGTGTCGCAACGATTGAGACAACACTGGCAACATTGGAATGAATACGCCGTTTCCTAGTTTATTTTTCATCTGTTACAAAACGAGTCCTGGCGCAGAAATTAGTTTTACTCACACTCATTCTAATGAAACTCCAAATTATTTTTATTTGAATGGTTTCGCATCAGGACTTGTTTTGAAAATGGCCTTTTGTTTTATACATTGCCTAAGGGGTGTTACACTAAGCAATGTTTCGCTCCATGGCACCTTACAGCTCGTTAGAATGGTTGGGAAATTGCGAGATAAGTTGCACGAAACATTGCCTGTATTTATAAAACATTTTGGTTGTTAATAGTGTAAACTATGATCCCGAAATACATGTACTTGTCAAATATTTCCATTTGCAGAACAATGCATTGTGTCCTCTATGTTTCTATAAT